>JBAMJV010006822.1:0-112500 GCA_037951105.1 Echinarachnius parma | reverse complement strand
AATTATTGTATGATCGATGAATGAAGATCATAAATAATATGCAAACGAAAATTTTGTTGGAACGTGATAACGTATAGGCAAATGTCGTTATACGCAAAACGGTTAATGGATAATTAATAAGAGCTACGGTATATCATCACTCAAGTACAATCGAATTATACTCCATTTGATTTAAATTACAGTAATATGATATGTGCTTAGGTTCACCAGCTCACGGTCAAAGTTCTCAAAACGGAACAAGCACTCAAAACGGAACAAGCACTCTTCAAAATTTATGATTTACGGGTATTCTTGAAGGCGACGAACTATGTCATGTCATGTATATAAAAGCAAATGATATCCGCCATAAGCTAAAACTCACTACATGTCCCGGGGGGGGGGGGTACTCACGTATATTGGGTATACGGGGATGTGCCGCTGGGAAGGGTGACTTTTTCAAGAAAGATCCTTAGACATGGGTCCCCTTTTCATCAAAAAAATCCTTAGACATGGGTCCCTTTTTTCAGATTTCCCCTTTTTTATACAGGATTTTTGGATTTGCGGATGTGAAATTGCAAAATTTTTCAAGCTCGCTACGCTCGTTAACTTAAAACCACACAATTTGTGGGAAATACAGCCAAAACATGCGCCGCAGGCGAAAAAAAATCCTTAAACATGGGTCCATTTTTCGCAAAAGGACCCTTAGATGTGGGTATGGGTTTGGAGGTCTCAGCTACATGTATCGTTTGAAACTTTGAAGGTCGCACGACTCATGATCAGAAATGCTCCTCCTCTGTTCATATGATGACATTGATATCAACATGGACGATATGCCAAACAGAAAAAGCGACAAACCAAGAATCAGCAAAGGTGTTCATTTATGCAAGCATAATATTCTTTTTCGCTTTATGCATTCGTGAGCTTTCATATTCCAAAAAGTAAATTTCGATAAAGTCCCTTAACCAAAAATTTAAAAAATACCTAGAAGAAGACACAACAGATCACGTAAAATGTGCATTTTGGGGGTAGTGATGATGATTATGGTGGTGGTGGTGGTGGTGGGGGGGGGGGGGGGGTTGTGCATTTGTAGGGGGATACTGATGATAATTACGATGACGATAATGATGATGCCGATGGTGATGATGATGATGATGATGATGATAATGAATATGATGACGATGACGACGAAGCCGATGACCATGATGATTAAGATGACGACAACAATGATGATGGTATTGATGGTGAGTATAATAAAGATGAATATTTCGATGATGACAATGATGATGATAATGAAGATAAGGTGATGATAGTGGTGATAATGTTGATGATAATGATAATGTTGTTTATGATGATGATGATGATGAGGATGATGAACATGAATATGATGACGATGACGACGAAGCCGATGACGATGATGATTAAGATGACGACGACGATGATGATGATGGTATTGATGGTGATTAAAATAAAGATGAAGATTTCGATGACGATGATAATTTAGATGATGGTGATGATAGCGATGATAATGTTGATGATGATGATGATGTTTATGATGATGATGATGATAATGATGATGATGGCCATTGTGATGATGATGATGATGACAATGATGATGACGATGATGATGACAATGATGATGATGATGATTATAATGAAGATGATGATAGTGATGATGATGATGATACGAAGCTCAAGATACCAGCCAGGTATGGTATCAGAGAAAGCTTAAGATTGGCGCGGAGTCAAAATCATGCCACTACGAGTCCATTTAGTATACAGAACTGAGCGTCGCTTTATATTTCATCGAGATGATTTGAGGAGCTGCTTCTGAGGATTATGAAGAATATTATACTCGACGCGTCTCTTGTGGAAATGTCGGAATGGAATCAGCAGAGCACAGCTCGCAACTTCGATTGCCCCCAGAGCCACGAAGGCCATGTCATAGTTCAAGATGTCAGCCAGCCAGCCTGCAAAGAAGATGGTCAATGTAATCGTATTACTAATTCAGCTGATATGAATTAATTAATCAAATGCAAATTAAAGCACGAGCAAATACCAATTTGTTGGAAATCAAATTGAGATGTTTATGTTTCATATTTTTTACTTGATCATTGCGTGTCTTTTTCTTATATATACTTGATCATGTTGAAAGTCTGCCTTCAACATGTATAAGGCAGGGTTATCAATCATTTGTTTGTTGCACTAGTTATTGACATTATTCCGTCACCACTGACAATGAAACTAATCATGATGACAAATGCGTACACATGGGGGGGGGGGGGGGGGGGGGCAAGGGGCTGCACCCCTCTCCCCAGAGATCGTCCACAGCACAAATATTCGGGCAAAAGGAATATTGGGCCAGATAATGTTTTGGGGGCAAACTCTTCTAATCTACGGGCAAAAACATCGCATTTCGAGCAACATTATATCGGGAGAATCGAATTAATACGGAAAATGTAATGATAATATCGGTCCCACATGCTCAGCCCCCTGACAATAGTTATTTCCCCGTTTACCCATGGATATCTAAAACAAATCATTTAGCCCGTTCATGACGGAGTAGACGCAATCTGTTTTAAGCCCTCCGCACACAGAGCCGACTTGATCCGATCCGACTGGTTTTCAGTCGGTTCAGCTCAGTATATGTTGCCTCAGGACTCATGTTTTGCCGGTCAAGAGCCAGTCGGAGATCATTAGAGGCCGATTCAACATGTTGAATTGGCTACGACTGAGCGAAACCGACTCTAGCCTGACTGAAAACCAGTCGGATCGGGTCGAGTCGTCTCTGTGTGCGAAGTGCGTACTTTACCTGCAACGTATCCTCCTAGCGGGCTTCCTATCCCGAAGAAGAAGAGATAGATGCCGAGTGCTGACGAGTAGGCTTCGCCGGGAAAACACTCCTTCATGATGATGTGTCCAGTCGTCGACCTGCCCCCGATCGTGAAGCCACCCACGAAAGCGTTGAGCGAAAGCATCCAGAAGGACGTCGCCCACGGATCGAGTAGGAAGACGACCGCGTTCATCATCTGCTGCATCATCGTGAGATCGACGGCGCCCAACCACTGCTTGTGGAGGACAGGACCCTGAATAAGCCTCCCGATGATGTTTCCCAGGCCTCCGAACGACGCAAGAAATACGGCGCGCGAAAGCGTGTAACCCTTGGAGACGCCGTGGCTGATCAGGAAGACGATCCAGGCGCTCGAAACGAGGCTGAACACCAGTCTGTTCAGGTAGAAGAGAAAAAGCGACGGTTCCTCTATCAGAGAGGAAACGGCATAGGTGTTCCGAAGTACCGTCCAGACCCGGTAACCATAGTTACATACACTGGGGGACGCATCCAGCTGCCGAGACGGTTGTTTCAGACTACCCCTTCTTCTGCTAGACCTGTTAATCATGCCGTCTTTGTCGTCGTTGTGAGATTTCTGGCTTTCAGATGTCATTAGATCTATGTTGTCATTCTTGTTGAGTGTTTGTTCACTCGGGTTCCCTTTCTGAATGTTATGAAAATCAAAGAATCAATCGATTAATTTATTGCGATTGATTATTATTCGCAATCGTAAGAAGACAGTGAACGAATAGTATTTTAATAATGAATTAAATCGATGTCTGCTCAAATCAAACAGTACTGATCCATATTAATATATATATACAACAGTCAATCGAACCATATACGGTGTTGGGATAAGGGTGCATGAGAGCTCTCCGCAAAAAAAATCGACCCGGAATCGAAAAGTCTCTTGGATGGTGACGATAAAAATGAATGACAAGGGTGCTCCCAGACGCAAATTAAAAAAAACACAATGCACGCACATCGCATGTATGATGATAAACATACAAAGTCACAGACAGACATACCAACCAACCAACCAACCAACCAACCAACCAACCAACCAACCAACCAACCAACCAACCAACCAACCAACCTACCCACCAACCAACCAACCCACCAACCAACCAACCCACCAACCAACCAACCCACCAACCAACCAACCCACCAACCAACCAACCCACCAACCAACCAACCCACCAACCCATGGCACCAACCCACCCACCCACCCACCCACCCACCAACCAACCAACCCACCAACCAACCCACCAACCAACCAACCCACCAACCAACCAACCCACCAACCCATGGCACCAACCCACCAACCCACCCACCCACCCACCAACCCACCAACCAGCCCAACAAACATACCAAACAAACAAACACACGGATAAACAAACACACAGACAAATAGCCAACCAAATATGAACAAGATGTATTACGATCACAAGGAGTTACCTCGAGAGGAGATCTTCGTTGCTTGGACGGTTCCTTCGGAGGCACAAGTGGTTCCCACTCATCGTCATCAGTGTCACTGCTCACATCTAGTATGTCCATCTGTATTTCTTCATCGCCACGTGTATTGTGCAGGGGAGGTCGAGGGGAGGTTCGAAGCAACGGCCGAGACTCACATTTGTCGGGTCCATCACCTATTCCACTACTCTCTGTCATTTCCCTCTTCGACGAAGGCGCGCCGTCCTTGAAGTTTCTTTTCGCCGCGATTATAAAGAGCAACGGCGGAAGGTTGAGGAATATCCCCCCGAGCAGGAGGATCGTGCCCCTCCAGCCGTAGACCTCTCTCAGGGTCTCCGTGACCACCGGAAGTACAATCATGCCTACTGCGCCTCCCGTGTGTGCGAAGCTGAACAGGAGCGCGAACTTGCTGGAAGGGACGGCCTCTTTAAAGCGGATCAGTGCGGCAAATATTACGAAAGTGTAGCATATACCTTGAAAGAGTTACATAAAGTGAATATTTAGTGACTTATGTGAAGAGAAGATGCGAAAGGTTAAAGGAATATCTCTCCGAGCAGAAGGATTGAGCCCCTCCAGCCGAAAGTATAAGCATATCCATATCCCCCGAACAGGAGGATCGTTCCACTTCAGCCGTAGACCCCTCTTGGGGTCTTTGTGACCACCGGAAGTACAACCATGCCTACTACACCGCCCGTATGTGCGAAGCTGATTGAGGAATATCCCCGAGTAAGAGGATCCTGCCTCTCTCAGGGTCTCAGTCGTGCTTCTTCCAGGGTCTCGGGGGGGGGGGGGGGGGGGGGTCTTAACTTTATGACCACCAGAAGTACAACCATGCCCACTACACCGCCCGTGTGTGCGAAGCTGATTGAGGATTATTCGCCGAGTATATAGGAGGATCGTGCCTCTATAGCCGTAAACATCTCCCAGGGTCTCAATGACCACCGGAAGTACAACAATACCCATATCCCCGAACAGGAGGACGGTTCACCTCCAGCCGTTTCTCTTGGGGTCTCGATGACCACAGGAAGTACAACTATACCCATACCCCCCCCCCCCCCCCCCCCGAGCAGAAGGATCGTGGCCGTCCAGTCGCAGGTCTCTAGGGTATCGATGACCACCGGAAGTACAACCTTCCCCATATCCCCCGAGCAGAAGGATTGTGTCCCTCCAGTCGTAGGTCTCTAGGGTCTTGACAACCACCGGAAGTACAACCTTCCCCATATCCCCCTAGCAGAAGGATCGTGTCTGTCCAGTCGCAGGTCTCTAGGGTCTCGATGGCCACCGGAAGTACAACGATACCCATATCCCCCTAGCAGAAGGATCGTGTCCCTCCAGTCGCAAGTCTCTAGGGTCTTGACGACCACCGGAAGTACAACTTTACCCATATCCCCGAGCAGAAGGATCGTGCCCCTCCAGAAATAGATTTCTCTTTGTTCAATTCAATTCATAAGATATTATGTAACTTTCAACAAGAAACATTAAAAAAATAACAAATTAATGTACATCGTATAATAACTTATTAATACACATTAAGAATTAAAACAGAATTCAATTATTTATTGGATCAAAATTTAAAAAAAAAATATTGGTATTTATTCTGAAGGTCGCATAAATACCTGACACGACGATTGCAGTGGCTATCTGCCAAACGCTTGTAACCAAGGACGATGCGCAGAGACATGAACCTCCAATCAACCCGAGTGTGACGATCCACGGCACCGGGATATGGTGCAAACTTCCGGTAATAAAGGGGCCTGCGTAAAGAGAAGAAGACGTTTTAAAATTGGTACAATCCTTGCTTTTTAGTGGATCTGTTCCCAATATTAATTTTATTTTTAAATTGTGTAAATGAGTGTAATTGATTTTGTTGGAAACGAACATAAAAATGGAATTGAATTGAGAAAACTCAACATGTTTTGCTTAATTAAGTTGTGCCCTCTGTGTGATGCCAAACAGTGGCGTCGATACGGGGAGTGAAGGGGAAGGGGGGTTGCATGCCCCCAATAATTTGACCCAAAAAAAAAACATAAGGGGAAAATTTGTGACAACGTGAAGAAAAACATAAGGTGGTCCTCCAAATAATCTGCGTAACCCCTCCAACCAGTCCGACCACGCTGTTCAGGTAATAATTATTTCTAACTTGGGGAATATTTATTTCAAAAAGTAAAATAAAGCTAAATGTATACACACTATCACGATGAGTGTAATGTGCAACAACTGATTGGGTAAACAGCATTCTTTTTCTGTCACCCTGATTTAGAAAAACCTAACATTGAAATCTCAAATATCACTTATGAAAAAATACTTTTAAAGTTAATGAATCAGTCGATTTACATATTGACGATATTATGTTTCATTCACAGAAATGGTATGTAAAACGGACCGTGCATTTTTCATTAGAAGCCAATGCGCAATGGAGGAAGTAAATGTTCCTATCCACAAAGTATAACTTCATTATTTATTTGATCAACTGGGCCTTTATATATATTATCGATGATTATGTTGACTAAGTAATTACAAACTTATTGTAAAATGTTGAGGTATTCCACATTGTGCCAGGATATATTGTATTCATAAGGTTTTTCTCGAAATTGTCAAGAGTTGAGAGTCACGAAATGGGGCCCATAATACATGTAGTATCAGGTTTTGTTACCTAATGCGAAACAACTTCCATTGAAAACGCCAACCAGAAGTCCCACCGTTCCGAGGTCAGATCGTAGTTGGAAGGCGAGGTCGTCCACGAGAACTCCAAAACTCTTCACCACGCCCATCTTGATAAAGCCCCTAAGCCACATGGCCACCACTGCCGCAATCAACCGCCAACTCGACATCGAACTGGTTTGTAAACTCTTGTCTGAATGAGCCATCGTATATATTATATATATATATATATATTCGCCGGAGAATTATCGCATAAATATTAAACAATCAGAATGGAGATCTCGAATACGAAACAGTTTTTTTACAGCGTTGCATCATATCAGTGCGGAAACCATGGTACGTGTATTCACTTTCTTTCACAAAATGAGAATATTCACCGTTCCAAGTTCTTCGGTGTCCAATACCACTCAAACAGTCGTCAAGGCTGGCAATGGACCACGTCGTCGAACTCCCAAGTGATTCCGCAATATTTTTATTTAGATCAAGGAGGTACTAGTACCTCCTTGTTTAGATTACGCGATTGGCTTTCAAAATTAAGAAAAACGATACCTCGCGTCTGGCTCGTCGGTGGTCTGAGTTAAGATCGACCTACTTTTTGCCTTTCACCTCTTCCCTATATATAATTATACAAGGCATATTGAATTAGGTAAAGCGGAATGTTGTTGTTGTTGTTTTGTAATTTTGGCGTTCATTCAGAATGAATATTGACGCCATGATACCTAATCATTTATAATCAAACTTATCATGATATCATAATAATATTCAACATCTCCTACTACGATGCTGCCTGTTCATCACTCAAATCCGACCTAACCGTGCATTATCTGGTTAGTCCTGCACAGCACATCGTGCACACTTCTCAGTTCGGTGACATACCGGGGTATGTGTGCAAGCCGAGCCCCCCCCCCCCCCCCTCACCCCCTGGGGGGGGGGGGGGTCACTCTCATACAAAAGTTCTACCCACCCGTGTCCATCAACTCTGAAATGAACCCTAAATGGCGTATCACACCTTCGTAAGTTTACACCCCTAAATGGCGTAACTTTGAAACCGACCCATAATTGGTGCCCCTGAAAAGGTACCCTATTTCAATGAAAACTGAAAACCACCCCATTTTAAAGGAAAATGTTGACAATGCCGTATGTAGCTGAAAATGACACCCTTTCGACGCTTTTTGAGGACGCGGGTGCGTAGCCAATCATGTTGGGAGTGACCCCCACCCCCTGGGCCGAGCCAAGACCCCTCAGACAAGGTGTCAGATGCAATCTATTAGTAGGGGAGGAATAGGGGGGTCCCATGCACCCAAAAGATATATTTTTTAACTTACATTTTTATAAACCTGAATGTGTGTAGTTAAAGAATTTTGATGTTACCAAGACCAAATCGTGTCCCATGGGTGTGTTTGGCGGCCATCTTGGATACCATGTTGGATTTCAATGCAAAAAAGTGTAACTTACCTAAATGTCGAATAACGGGACATGAAAAGAAAATTGAACATGTATTTAGGGATAGTTGGCAACGAGGGATTACTTTAAAATAATATTACAATAATTAAACTAATTTGAATACGTAATTTGGCGATCATCGTGGTGGCCATCTTGGATTTTGACCAAAAAAGACGATTTTCAAATATATCTTTTGGAATATACCTACTAAAAAGACCAATAAACATGACTGTCCATGAAATGCATCATGGAATATTGTATCAATATATTCTAGTTCATAATTCAATCATATGAATTCAAACAGGGGGTCTTGGCCGCCATTTTGTGCCACTCTTGACCACCATGTTGGATTTCATTGAAATACATGTAAATTGCTTATGTCTGAAGTAGGGTCATATAAAGACATATTAACATATTTTATATGGGTGAAATGGTAAGGAGGGATTAGTTTGAAGTATAATTATAATGATTCAACTAATTTGAATGCATAATTTAGCAGCCATCTTGGATTTTTGTGAACAAAAATATTTTCATATATCTTGTAAGATAAATGGAATAAACAGAAAATACAAAACAAATAAACATGGTTTTTGATAATTTCGCAACTAGGGATGATTAAATATATAATTTAAGTTATTTGTATGCCTGCCATCTTGGCAGCCATCTTGGATTTTAATGAAAAAATCTATATGTACGGTAAATAAATTATATTTCTAAATAAGTACCGTAAATTCAAGTCAAACAATCACATTTTCTGTATGATAGTATATTGATGTATGATCTCAGAATATACAACCCCACATACGGGTTTGGGTAGGCACTTAAGTGACTTAACCGATCTCCAATCATCTGCTTTATCAGAGCATTGGCAGATTTTTGCCGTGCCTGGAAATACATCGGACATGTGAATTGCCTGAAGGTGGGCTGAGTGAAGTCAGTTCCCTCTGGAAATTTGGAACCGACCGTAAATGTATACTGGGCCAAGAGCCCAGAGTGTATCCACATTCAGTTAAAGCTTTACCTTCAGTGAACGTGCCATACTTCTCTTGTACAAAGAAGGTGTCCAATAACGGTTGGTGGCATCATAGTTAGGTTTCACCACCTGTAGCATGATTCCACCTGTGCAGCTGTTTACTTCATTTTGATTCATGCAAGGTTGTCATTATGTTGATATTTGTAATTTGTCATTATTTTATCCTCATGGATAATGGCTTCCAGGAAGTCATCTAATCCAAAACCTGTCTCACCAGACAAAAGTAGTTTCATCTATGCTGACGACCTCGGCATTGCCACTCAGAACAGCGAAACCAATGAGATAGAGAACACCTTAACATCAGCCCTAGACAACTTGACAGTATACTACAGAGACAACCAGCTGAAAGCAAACCCTACCATGACCCAGGTTTGCTTCTCCCATATACGCAACCACGAGGTTGAGAAGGAACTATCACTCACATGGAATGGTACTCCCCTTGACCACTGCGAGCATCCAGTGTACCTTGGCGTTACCCTTGATCGGACACTTTCATTCAAGCAGCATATCGAAAAGGTGAGGGGGAAAGTGAGGATCAGGAACAACCTCCTCCGGAAACTGGCAAACTCCTCCTGGGGTGCCAGTGCATCTACACTACGGGCAACAGCTCTTGTGCTATGTTATCCTGCTGCGGAGTATGCATGCCCAGTCTGGGAAAGATCCCCGCACTCAAATAAACTTGACCCAACTCTCAACGATAGCTGCAGAGCAATCTCTGGTTGTCTAAAGCCGACAAATGTAAACAGCCTATATGTCCTGTCCGGCATTGCTCCACCCGATATACGCTGGTCAGTAGCCAGTAGCGTGGAGCGTCTCAGACAAAGTCAGGATAACCGCCATCCATGCTATGACATCCAACCTTCCCAGAAACGGCTCAAATCAAGGACAAGTTTCCTACACTCTGTCCAACCGCTGACCGAATCCCCACAGGTAGCCAGATGTAGACTATGGGAGGAGAGGCGCAGCAGTAACCGCCACCATGACAAGCTACCTCTTCCTACTAAGGAGCAGTTACCCCCAGGACACAAGCAAGACTGGAAGACATTGAAGTCCCTCAACCGACTTCGCACAGAGATGGGTCGATGCAAATTCAACATGAAAAAGTGGAGATATACAGATGATGACAACATTTGCTGCGACTGTGGCACATCCCAAACCATGCAACACCTCCTTCAATGTCCTAACCTTGAGGAACAGTGTAGTCAAGAAGATCTGATGGCTGCAAATGAGAAGGCCCAGCGATGTGCAAAGCCATGGCCAAATATCTAATATTCTGGACTTGTGTAGATGTCGGATACGAAAGAAGATCTAATCCAAGCCAGGATTTAAAACTTACATGTACGTCTAACCCCAGTATCACAAATGCATACGCACTGACCCGCACAAAGCCAACAAGGAGTGCAAGAGCCTGGGATAATTGTGTAGATCATGACAATCCTAAGCCACCTCAGGAAGAGAAGAAAAATTGAATCCACAAGGTCGCTGATGTAATACCTTATAAACGCGTAAGGTGAGGACCTTTTCGCATCTGTTTGAATGTCAATGATTGCACATTACTGATCAGCGAACATGATGCAGAAACACCTCTAGTATCATGGGACCGTACCGGACTGGCAGTGACTCCATCACCACCTGCCACACCAATGGCCTTAACTATGTTAACAATCCATTGTAAAAATATGCCTAACAAGTACATGTCATGAAACATCACATGATTTCTAACTCCTAGCCCTGCCTATCAATGGAGGGTCTAAATGACAATGTCTCATTGATACTGACGAGAGACTCAAAAGAGAAGCACAGGCTGAAACCTACACAAAAATGACAAATATACACACTCATAACCCTGGAATCAAGTTAGAAGAAGACACTGCGAAGCCATCTGTGAATAAGATCCTGATTCTACATTGACGGTTATCGTAAGATGAGAGGTGTAAGACAGCGGGTTGACTGATCATGCTGGCAGTGGTCATGAGTGACCACGACTACCGCTATTCCACACGGGCCCTCTTTTCAATCAAATGGTTTTACAATGGCCACAAGGATGCATTAAGATGGAATCAGGTTCAATGAGACCTGAGTTATAGATGTTGAACTAAAAGACCACCATTATTATTGATTCGGAACGTGAAACATACACAAAAACAAGGGAAAACATGCCAGAAATCTAGATCAAATTCCAATTTATTGCGGCCCTAGCTGCACTCTACATCGGAAAACGGAACTTGGGTTGTTACGTTCCAACATGGGTCCGTCCTGGGACCTATCCTATTCACCATTCACACTTCACCTAGGGACATTGCAAAGCATCACGACGTGAGAAATCATCTCTACGCAGACGATACTCCACTCTAAGTTGCCTTTAAGCCATGGCGTTTCAGACCTTGCTGCATGCCAGAAGATCTAGGACTGTTTGACTGAGATGCAGATGTGGATGGACAGTGATTTCCTGCAACTGAACCATAATAAAACATACATTCAACCTTCCTAGAATACATTCAAGACATGTTGATTGAAGAACACTAGATAACTGTCAGTCTTCCGCCCCTTGCATGTGATCCCTTGTAGTTGTGTTTCATGTGCCGAATCAATCATAGTTGGAGTCTTTTGGTTCAACATCTGTCACTGAGGTCTCATTGAACCTGATCTCATCTTAATGCATCCAATTCTAGACCATTTGCTTGAAGAGAGCTAGGCTTGTCCAAAGGATCGTTAATCTTGGTCACTCATGGCCACTGTCATCATTCCAATAGTCTGATAGGTCACAATAACCGCCCACGTAAAAGCAGGATCTTGTTCCCAGATGGCTCCGCAGTGATTTCTTCTAACTGTATTCGATATTCTAGGGATAGGAGTGTGTTCTTTTTGTCACATTTGTGTAGGTTTCAGCCTTGAATTTCCCAGACGGTGATGCCATCATGGATGTACTCCCCTTTGGGGTCTCTCGACAGTGAATTGTTAGTGTCTTGGACGATGAAGATCACTAAAGATGCTTTGTTCTGCCTACAGAAATAGCTTTACACCAATGAGCCATTGTTCTTAGACCCTCTCAATTGATAAGCAGAGCTAGGAATTAGAAATCATGTGATGTTTCATGTGATTTTCGGACATCCTTATAAAATGGATTGCTAAGACCATTCGTGTGACAGGTGGTGAAGTCATTGACCAACCAATACGTTCCCATGATACTAGAGGCGTTTCTGCATCTTGGTCGCTGATCATGCAATCGTTGACATACAAACAGCTGCCAACTGGTTCTCACCAGTCCACACGCGTCTATCAGCTATTGGACACCTCATTTGTACAAGAGAAGTATATGGCACTTTCGCTGAAGGTAAAGCTTTAGCTGAAGTTGGATACACTCTCGGCTCTTGGCCCAGTACATATTTACGGTCGGTTCCAAATTTCCAGAGGGATCTGACTTCACTCAGTCCACCTTCAGCATGTTCAGGCAATTCACATGCCTGATGTATTTCAAGGCATGGCAAAAGTCTACCATGCTCTGCTAAAGCAGATGATTGGAGATCGGTTAAATCAAAGATGGCCACCAAGGTGGTTACCAAATCCCGAATTGGGGGTTTTATAATTCTGACATCATGTTTCAATGCTATATCTATCAATAACTATCACACAAAAAATCGGATAATTGGACTTGAATGCACGGTACTTATTTAGAAAGATAATTTATGTACATATACAATTTGTCATTAAAATCCAAGATGGCTGCCAAGATGGCAGGCATATAAATAACTAAAATTATATTTTGTAATCATCCCTAGTTGCGAAATTATCAAAAAGCATGTTCATTTGTTTTGTATTTTCTGTTTATTTCATTTAATCCCAAAAGATGTATAAAAATATGTTTTTTTTCACCAAAATCCAAGATGGCTGCCGAATTATGCATTCAAATTAATTGAATCAATACAATTATACTTTAACTAATCCCTCGTTGCCATTTCACCCATATAAAAAAGTGTTCATTTGTCTTTGTATGACCCTACTTCAAACATAAGCAATTTACACGTATTTCAATGAAATCCCACATGGTGGCCAAGAGTGGCACAAAATGGCGGCCAAGACCCCCTGTTTGAATTTATATGATTGAATTATGAACTAGAACATATTGATCAAATATTCCATGATGCATTTCATGAACAATCATGTCTATTAGTCTTTTTATAAGATATATTCCAAGAGATATATTAGAAAATCGTCTTTTTTTGTCAAAATCCAAGATGGCCACGACGATGATCGCCAAATTACGTATTCAAATTAGTTTAATTATTGTAATATTATTTTAAAGTAATCCCTCGTTGCCAACTATCCCTAAATACATGTTCAATTTTCTTGTTATGGCCCGTTATTCAACATTTAAGTTAGATACACTTTTTTCCATTGAACTCCAACATGGTGTCAAAGATGGCCGCCAAACACACCCATGGGACACGATTTGGTCTTGGTAACATCAAAATTCTTCAACTAGACACATTCACGTTTACAAAAATGTAAGTTAAAAAAATATTTCTTTTGGGTGCATGGGAACCCCCCATTCCGACTAGACTATATGTTGAGTTCCAGTTAAATGCAAAAATGTAATTGTTAGTGGTTCGACGTTTCGAATAGGTTGACTATTCGTCGTCAGGAGTGGGGACTCGTTGGCGTGCGTGGGCTTAAGGCTTGGGGTTGCGGAGTCCCTCTCCTTACAATACCAACAGTCCTTTCCAGGACTATCCCAACAGTCCTTTCTAGGACTACCAACAGTCCTTTCTAGGACTACCAACTGTCCTTTTTAGGACTATCCTAGAAAGAATACCAACAGTCTTTTTCAGGACTATCCCAACAGTCCTTTCTAGATTATTTACGTCTGGGACCGCCCTTTATCGTCACCATCCGATAGACGCAGCCAATATAGAGCCACAATGTGCAACCTCCTGCAAAGTGACAGAATAATCAGCAAGTTGATTCAGGTCGCTACCCAGGAAGAAGAAGAAGAAGAAGAAGAAGAAGAAGAAGAAGAAGAAGAAGAAGAAGAAGAAGAAGAAGAAGAAGAAGAAGAAGAAGAAGAAGAAGAAGAAGAAGAAGAAGAAGAAGAAGAAGAAGAAGAAGAAGAAGAAGAAGAAGAAGAAGAAGAAGAAGAAGAAGAAGAAGAAGAAGAAGAAGAAGAAGAACTGGGCACATTCATCCTAAATTGCCTAAATTGCTAATATTTTGTATTTATTAAAGACAATATATTTATTTGAAAACAATGTATTTAGGGTACGTTTTAAAACAGTTTAACATTGTCCGAATCCTCGAAGCTTACTTGGAACTCTATGGTTTTCTCAAACCTTGTCATATTCATATTAACAATAAAAGCATGGGACAGGTTTCGGTTTTTCAAATTCCATTTTGTTCAAAAGATATTTATGATTGAAGTGTTCAGATGTTTAAATTGTCTATACAGGATCATTTAAAGGTACATTTGAGTATTGGTACTTCCCGGAATGCCCCTTGACACTAAATTGGTCAGTTTTAAATCCTTTTGAAAGTTCCTTGAATGTAAAATAGAATCATTCCTTTCAAATGCTCTCATAGTTGGAAAAATTGATTTCAAAATATGTTATTCATAAGTCTACCGGCCGGGGACTTTTTGACTTTTTAGAAAAGAAAAAAAAAAATGCTTATAGACTACTTTGAACAAAATCTAAATAGGTTTTTTAAATAGTTGTTGATGAAATCTCTATTTGAATCATTATTTTGATTAAAAGAGGGCAAAGAAAATGGGATTCCATGAAAAACAATTAGACAAGTTTCAGTGTATCATAGTGGGATTTTAATGTGAATCTGAATATAGTTAATGAAAAGGTCAAATGAACTTCAGACGATGATGGAATGTTATATGGACTCCAACAGCTAATTTCTTTGCCGACACGTATTACTTCTGACAGTCAAACTCTAATCGATCATATTTATACAAACATTAGTTTATGTGAAATAACTTCAGGAACTCTATTTGTTGATATTTCCGATCATTTACCTGTTATGAATATTCCATAATTATTTTGATAAACAAACGTTAATTAATGAAACTAGGAGAAAATGTCGAAGTTATAAACAATATTCTGTTCAAGCTTTACGTGATGATCTAGAAACGATCACATGGATGAGGTATATGAATCAAATGATGTTAATGATGCATACAATAAGTTTTTGTTAATATTTCGTAGGATTGTGATAACATGCACCTTTACAATTTCATAGTCCTAATCCGAAAATTAAGAAACATGGATTACTAAAGCTATTTTAAAGTCAATTAAAACCAAGTAAAGTTATATAAGCAATCTGTATTGTCAAACCATAATGATGAAAAGTTGAATAAATATAAAAAGTTTTAGATGTATTGCGATTATGCGAAGACAAAATACTATGAAGAATTATTTGTAAAAGATAAAGGTAACTCAAAGAAAGTATGAACGCATGCTATAAAGAACATTTTGAATAAAAAGGGTGGAAAATCATGGCAGAGTAGATAAGTTAGGAATGAATATTGATGGTAGTACCCCTGGAAAAATTTGTGAAATGTTTAATAATTTCTTTGTACAGATTGGAGAAAATTTAGCTGATAAATTGGTGATACAAATGGTACCTTTCATACATTTTTGGGTCAGAAAGTAAATAATACATTTTATTTTGTACCCGTTACTCATACTGAAGTTCGAAATAGAATTTGTTCCTTGAAAAGAAACAAAGATTGTGGTTTTGATGTTATTCCCGTTGGTATTTTGATGGATGCTGTTAATTACGTTTCTCACCCATTGGCTTATAAAATAAACTTATCAATTTCAAACTGGTATATTTCCTGATAAATTGAAAATTGCAAAGGTAATTCCTGTACATAAAAAAGGTATAGTACAGACACACCTGGTAATTTTAGACCTATTTCTATTTTTACCTGTTTTAAGTAAAGTATTTGGAAAGTAGCAAATAATCGATTGATTAAGTTTTTTTAATGATAATACTGTATGAACTGTATGAAACTGTATGAACTGTATGAACACCAATATGGATTTCATTCTGGTTATAGTACTAAATCTGTAAAAAGCAAATGTGTCATAATATTGATCAGGGTAATACAACGGTTGGAATCTTTTTAGACTTTGCTATTAAAGCGTTCGACACCATAAATCACAATATATTATTATATAAATTAGAGCATTACGATGTGAGAGGAATGCCTCTAATTTGAAATGAGGAACTATTTATTTAATAGATTTTCAATTTGTTTATTATGATAATATTCATTCAGACAAACTACCAATAACTTGTGGAGTTCCCAGGGATCTGTGTTAGGTCCAACGTTATTCCTTATTTATATAAATGATCTTCCTAACAGGCGTCCGATTATTTTAATTTCCGTCTCTTTGCAGACGATTCTAGCTTATTTCATACTTTTCCGGGGGTAGGAGATGCTATTAATTTGATTGAGATGGAAAATGATATTGATTTGATAATGACATGGTGTAAAGAAAAAAAACTTACTATTATTAATACTACGAAAACTAAGTACATCATATTTAAAAGTAATGTAGATGCTAGGAAAATTGATGTTCTTGGTAATATTGTAATGAATAATGAAACACTTGAAAAAGTTCTTATACTTCATTTTGTTGGAGTCAATATTGATGAAAATGTAACAGGGAGAAAAACAAGTTGATTATGTTTGTGTCTCCTTGAGAAAGAACATAGGTGTATTAGAAATTGTTTGCCTAAAAGAATTTTTAAAATTGTTGTACTTTACACTTGTTGAACCACACATTACATATGGCTTGGAAGTCTGGGGTGGAACTTATCCGTCGTTTTTTTTGCTTCAAAAGAGAGCCATGCGTGCAATATCTTTTAAGAGTCCAAGGGAGCACACATCCGGGGCACACATGCAGCTCCATTATTTATGGAATTATCTGTCCTTAATATTTTTGATTTATACAGATATGTCATAGGAGCAGTGATGTTTGATTTGATAAACGATAAATTTTCACAAAGCTTAGTTACTTATGGTACTCGCATTGATCATTGTTATGGTACTAGAAGTAAAAATGATCAAAATAGATCCAGTAAAATTAGAATTAGCAAAACAATCCATTTCATATATCGGTCCAAAAATATGGAATGAACTTCCAAATAATTTAAAGAGTAAAATGTCAAGACACACGTTTCGTAAATTGTTGAAAGGTTATTTGTTAGATTCGAAATGATTCTTTTCCATTTGTATAATATGATGTTCGGCATTCTTGATTCTGTATTGTGGAGGGTTTGTGGAGTAGGCCTACGTACATTATGTCTATATGACAACAGCGTTGTCAGTTGTGCTTATAATTCCAATACTAATATTTTATTGCATATTTTGTATAAGGGCTAGACCAACTAGCACTTTGTGCTAAAACTAGTTCCTTTTTTACCAAGAAGATTTAATTTTGTGGAATCTTTGTATCATATTGTAAATGTTTTCAATTGGTAAAATAAATTTTCATTTCATTTCATTTCAAATGCTGAGCTTTGAAATTAAACGTAAAAGGGAGGGGCCTAATACTTGTTGACCGATGACGTCACAGTAGCAACTGTCTCGATGAACGCTTCAAAATGGCGGAATAATTGAATGTGAAATCTGCGTACTTTATGTTGACTACAAAAACAACGAAGTTATTAAACCAAGCCGCAAGTAGTCTGCCCTGTTAATAGTTGTGTAATCATACATCTTTTTGGCATTTGTGAACCTCATTCACGATGATGGATAGCGGAGAAATTAGCTTCCTTCAAGACCAAGGTAAGGCAAATTACGTTTGCTTTTCAGCCAACAACAGCAGCGGAGCCGAACCTCTTCCGAGCGGGCACCCAACGGTAGGGGAGCCTGAGCGTGCCCGCTCTGCCACTGCCAGTGCAGCTGCTGTTCAGCCGGTGACTCAGTCAATATGACATGCACACATATGATTGAGTGACCCCCACATCGGCACACTAAAACATTTCCGACAGTTTAAGACTTAAAAATTGTACAAATTTCTTGAAATTGTACTCACACATTGAGAAAATAGTGCAGATTCCGATGCGATGAGCAGATTTGCTATGTATTAATTATATTTTGAGATAGCGCCTTTGGCTTCGAACGTGCGCGTGGTTTTTTTGCTTCACGAGTTCGAAGTGTTTTTAATACCGGTACCCCCTCAACTCTCGTTGACAATGCACGCAACTCCAAATTTCTTGTGCGATGTTAATTTTATTGGCATCATTATTCATTTCACAAATTTACTCGTAGCGGACGATCTACGCATTATTTCTCCTCAAAATTTCGACCAGTTTAGTTTTTAAGCATTGTATCAACTCTAACCAGCTAACGAGAATTTCAAAATCTAGAAGGGAACAGGTTAATAGAGGACCCACCATGTTAAGGGTAGCGCGCATCATCACATGCGCGATTTTTCACAACACGCGCAAAAAACAAATATTACGCGCAGCGTTTTCGCCAGGAAAAAATTTACCCGTGGCGCAAAACCACAAACATATATGTCGGAAAAATTACCCGTGGCGCATGTATTGCTGCTCTTCAAGCACGGGATGCCGCGCCGCAGGGGTAGGAGTAGGGCCGGGAGTCATCAGATATCGCCCAATTTCCCGTTGCCCGACTTTTCAATGTGAAATTTGCAACATCGGAAATGAAAAAAAAAATTTAGAAAATTGCCCAATGTTAGTGTAAAATTACATATTTTACCATATGAGTGGTTATTTTTAGCAAAATTATCGACTTGTTTGACAAATTGATCGACGCAAATTGAACATGTGCATCGAAAAAAAAACCTACGGAACACACACTAGAAGGTCTGCCAGAGTTTCGGCAGGCCCCGCGCTGCGAGAGAGGTAGCTAGCTAGTGCGCCAACTGCCTTGTAAGTTGCACTCTTAAAAAGTGCCGAAAAGGAACGAAAATGCAAGATTATTACGATCGCACCTATTCTAGACTATCTATTATTTTACTTACATGTTTGCAAGGCTTTTAAAACAAATACGAGAACAATTACCTGCAAAACGGCACAAAAATGCACTGATAATCTCGATATAATTTTCTAACTCGCTCGGACGACGGACCAGATGAACTGAACCTAGCACACTTTTGTTGCCAATTAGCGAACGGGCCCGCGTAGACTACACTACACGTTATATGATATCGCTGCCCAGAAATTGGCAACGATCGCAAACGATCTGATTTTCTGCTATGTTCAATCGCTTACTGAAATTATCGCTCGCGTAACAAGCGCTTGAGTGAATGTTTTACTTCGGAAAAAGTAATATTTTGCTAAAAACTGAGGTAATACTGAATATTCTGTAACTATATTTCCGTAAATATTGTTTCATAAATCCAGCAAAGTATCGATACTTGTCATTTTATTGCCGTATAAAAAGATGAATTTGAGCGCGAAACACTGCATTTTTGCAGACCGCTGTATGAGATTTGATCGGATGAGGCGCAGCAGCGGTCCAACTGCCTGTGCTGGCCTGGCTGCCGCGCCCGCGGACGGCCGCCCGGACGGACGACCGCGCGGGCGAGGGTTGGGTGTACGGTGCGTGTTTCTAAAATTATATCGGAGATTTCCTCGTCTCCTCGAAGCGATTTAAGAGCGAGGATGCGCCTTTATTTGGCAATAATATTTGTTGTATTTGTGGAGACAAATAATCAAATAGGAATTATGAAAATGGTGTCTGCAAATATGGGGAAATTGTCATGAATTTATTGATTTTACACATGGCGGTATTATCTCATCAAAATTTTCGGGTGGCGCAAGTTTGAAGAATAAATTTACGCGTGGCGCAAGTTTGAAGAATAAATTTACGCGTGGCGGCACCGCCACGCGAAAACGGCCTGGCGAGAACGTTGATTACGCGGTGTGCCGATATTAAAAACAGTGCCGATGTGTAGTACACCTACCATACATACAATCAACAATGTCAATCTTAACTCTACAGAGCGCCAGCGCTTGCGCTCTACAACCACCTACTGAAGCCCCCAAACTTGCACTTTTGTGTGCACTATATTTTGATGAAATATACTAATATATGATACTTACCATCTACTCCTGCACAAATATGTGATTGTGATGTAACTTGCCGCTAGATAAAAATTCAAGTTGCCCGCCGATTCCAATTAAACAGCAGATCTGAAGGGTTTAGTGGTACGGAAAAAAACACTAACGCGTCAGATCTGCCGTTTAATTGGAATCGGCGGGCTACTTGAATGGAGACCAAAGCGCGATCATCTTTCATTGAAAAGTCGCGCTACGACACGGAAAGAAGTCAGGCTGGTGCCGACATCACAGATTTTAAATGGGAAATGAGCTACAAATCATCATTTTAATCTAGCGGCAAGTTACATCATATATTTGTGCAGGAGTAGATGGTAAGTTAAGTATCGTATCATATAATATATTTCATCAAAGTATAGTGCACACGAAAATGCAAGTTTGGGGGCTTCAGTAGGTGGTTGTAGATTGCCAGCGCTTGCGCTGGCGCTCTGTAGAGTTATCTCAATCTCAGCTCATGTAATATGAGATGATGATATAAGCGTGGGAGAGATGAAGATTAACAGCCTTCTCAATTTTACATCCTATTTAGATTCATGTGATTGGGAATTGTGATCTCAAAATGAAAAATTGAATCATATTCAATTTAGTTTGCATAATAATAATTTGGACTTTGATTTAGAAATAGAACATTTTCGATGTTCTTGCCCAGCTCAGAAGTTTCACTGAGGAACAATATTGAAGTTATTACTTAGTTATGTTAGAAAGGTGAAATCCAAAAACGTAAGTTGATTGTGGGAAAACTAAAACATAAAGATTGATATTAAATCTAGTAAAGACCAAAGTTGCACTTCCAATTTCCATTGGCAATGCAGTTGCAGTCCCAAACCCTCCTGCATTAGAACGTATGGACAAGTATTGATATTTTGTTCGTGTATTGAAACTTCGCGCACGCACAAATTAGAACATGTACACAGCAACAGAAATTTCCAATGTGGAATGAAAGAGTAGACATTACTTACTCTTCGACCAAAAAGTTAGCTAAGAAAGAGCGATATTTCTGGAAAAATACTGAATTTTGTGGTCTTTTTTTTTTGTATATCACAACTTGGGTTTTTGAACAAAATTATCGAGGAAGAAGAATCTTTTTGTCTTTAAAATGTCACTCTCTGTTATTTCCCTTGCAGTTCAGAGACTAAATGCTGTCCTCCAGCATTATCAGGAAAAATATGGACCCCTTGAGAAGAGTGAAATGGTGAGTACATTTATTCTACAGAATGCTTTTAAATGAAAAAAAGTATACTATACATTTAATGCGCAGTCTAAATGTTTTCTACATAATTTGTAATATTTACTTCTATGTACAGTTATAATGATGAGAGAATCCTTTTTTTTTAGAGTTATGCAATTATTTGGCACTTATAATCTTGCATATAATACCAATTAAAAATGATACTTTTAAAGATTTAATTTCATTAAAGAAAAGCAAATGTAGAAGGAAAACATTATTACCGTAATTATATAAGAGTTTATTTTTGTGACAATTTTTTTGTTCTGCCAGGAGAGCATTTACAAACAAGGAGATCCAGCCCCACCATGGTTGACCAGTAGAACGTGAGTATGAATAATTAGTGTTGTAGAAAATTACATTGGTAACTGATCCTTTTTGGTAAAAAACAAACATTTAATTAATTGTTTCAGATATCTATTGTTGTTCACATCAAAGAAGGAATATAGACTTTTGTTATAAATGCATGCAGAAACATTATGCATTATGCATAATTATGTCCCTGGAAAATATTATGAAAGCATTTCCAATAGTACATATAAGAGTAATACACCAGTACATTGGTATTTCCATAAATTTGTGTACATACATTTATTCATGAAAAATGTGTTTTGTTTGTGTTCACGTTTTAGGGATTTTCCACAACCTAATGATTAGCTTTAAAATACATTTATGACTTAAGTTGTAGGATCATCTCACAGTGCGAGAATATATGATTAAAACTCATTATTTAATTTTGTTTTGAAGAACAGAAAATTCAAAAGGAATGAGAGGAGTAGAGAGGAGGGATAAAAACAAGGCGAGGCATGAAATTATAAGGAGCATGGGGTCCCGGGGGGGGGGGGGGGGGGGGGGGCACTCATGTATAATGTAAGACGGGTATGTGCCGTTTAAAAGAACCCCGTTTTCACTCCCGATTGCCGCTCTAAAGATACCTGATTTTCCAAAATTGCCGCTCCATAGACCCCCTAGACTTGGCTAGGTACATGTAGTTGAGTAGCGCCAAGTCCATTATTCTTCTTCTAGTCAGCTCCTTGGACCACCATTTGAGCCTTTTTGAGGGTTTCCGTAGGTCTTTGGTAGCTCCAAGTCTATGTATTTTGTAGTTTTAGTCTGCTCCTTAGACCCCTTAACTCCCGTTTCAGGGTTTTTGTAGCTCCAAAGACCCTATATTTTTTGCTTGTAGTCAGCTCTTAAGACCCCCATTTCAGAGTTCCGTGCGGCACACCCCAGTCAAAAAATAATTGACTAGTACATCCTGCACATCAAAACCAAATTAAAGTAACAGAATAATCAGCAAGTTGATTGTGGTCACTGAATGGAAGAAAAAGAAGAAGAAGAAGAAGAAGAACAGAGAAGGAAATACATTTTGCACATGTACTTAAATACAGCTTTTACGGAATAGTAGTTTTTATGCCTCCGCAACGAAGTAGCCGGAGGCATTATGTTTTCGGGTTGTCCGTCCGTCCGTACGTCCCGTTCTCGTGATCGCGTGATCTCAAGAACCGATTGACGGTTTCTCACCAAACTTGGCTCATGTATGTATCCTGGGGTGACAATGAACTGATTAGATTTTGGGGTCATGAGGTCAAAGGTCACAGGGCTCAGTATAAATGCAAAAATAGCTTGTGATCGCGTTATCTCAAGAACAGATTGACTGATTCTCACCAAACTTGGTTCATGTATGTATCCTGGGGTGCCAATGAACTGATTAGATTTTGGGGTCATGAGGTCAAAGGTCACAGGGCTCATTATATATGCAAATATAGCTTGTGATCGCGATACACCAGTAGGTGGACTGTACTACACCAGAAGAAGAAAAAAAAGGATTGACGGATTCTCACCAAACTTGGTTCATGTATGTATCCTGGGGTGCCAATGAACTGATTAGATTTTGGGGTCATGAGGTCAAAGGTCACAGGGCTCATTATATATGCAAAAATAGCTATTGATCGCGTTATCTTAAGAAGTGAGTAATGGATTTGCACCATACTTGGTACATGTATGTATCTCGAGGTGACTAATATTTGGTTAGATTTGGGGGTCATAAGGTCAAAGGTCGCAGGGCACAATATATGCTAAATTAGCTTGTAATTGCAAAATCTCATGAACTGAATGTCATATTTCAATCAAACTTGGTACCTGAATGTATCCCAGGAAGCCATTGTAGCCATCAGATTTTGGGGTCATGAGGTCAAAGGTCAAGGTCACATGACTCATTAAGCCATATTAGCTTATAATTGCAATATCTCAAAAAACCAGTTGACAAATAACCATCAAACTTGGTACGTACATTGTATTTGTATCTTGTAATTTTTACTATTAAAATTGAGTTGAAGAATTAATTCAGTGCATGTTAATTTGGGCTTGATATAAATCACGCCATGGCGGAGGCATCATTTTCGACTGCGCGCAGTCGAAGATCCATCTAGTTTTTTATGGTTTTCTTTTTTTGTATGAATGTTCGCTCTTGATTTATGTTCTTATTTGTTTGACAGGATGCTGTCTCCTCTAGTCACAGAGTATGACAAACAGATTAAAGAGCTGCATCAACAAACCGCAGTGTACAAGGTAAGCATGTTTGCAAGGCTCGACATGAGCAGTGGCCTGGGGCCACCACAATTTGATGTCGGGCCACCAATTAATGAAAAAAAGGTAGATTTTGGTTGCTGGATTGAGCCACTAAGATTTGTTCATGCATGCATCAGCAATTTGTATGTGTATACTGTGCACCAAAACAAGTACGAAATGAAACTGACACAAATTGATTGTATTTCATATTTTCATTTAAATCATTAGCAGAAAACATCTTGTTGGTTACTTTTAAAGGATTATTGTTCTTGAATTCTTTTATTTTTATCGAGGAGGAAACAATTCCATTTGTGCCACCACAAAGTAGAAAATCTATTTTAAAAAATGTCAGTATGGATCACTGATACTTGAATACACAGGCTGGCCAAAATGTGTTATTATAATGTAAGATATAAAGACATGTCAGAAATAATTATATTTCATGAATCAATATTTTGTTGGTGAATTTCCTGTACATTTTTTCTCCTAAATTTCTTCATATCTTGCAGATTGAATTGAAAGACTTACAGGGAAAAGTGGAAAAGCTTGGAAAGAAATGTCATAAAAAATATTTCATTTCATGAATCCATATTTGTTGTGAATTTTCTTTTCATTTTCTTCTAAATGTCTTCATATCTTGCAGGCTGAATTGAAAGACTTACAGGGAAAAGTGGAAAAGCTTGGAAAGAAATGTCATACAAAATATTTCATTTCATGAATCCATATTTGTTGTGAATTTTCTTTTCATTTTCTTCTAAATGTCTTCATATCTTGCAGGCTGAATTGAAAGACTTACAGGGAAAAGTGGAAAAGCTTGTAAAGAAATGTCACAAAAAATATTTCATTTCATGAATCCATCTTTGTTGTGAATTTTCTTTTCATTTTCTTCTAAATGTCTTCATATCTTGCAGGCTGAATTGAAAGACTTACAGGGAAAAGTTGAAAAGCTTGTAAAGAAATGTCATACAAAATATTTCATTTCATGAATCCATATTTGTTGTGAATTTTCTTTTCATTTTCTTCTAAATATCTTCATATCTTGCAGGCTGAATTGAAAGACTTACAGAGAAAAGTGGAGAAGCTTGTAAAGGAGAACAGCAGGTAAATACTTTCCTCAACATTATCTTTCTTGTCTATATAAAAAGAAAAAGACAGGTTTGATTTGAATATAACAATACAAGTTAAAGATGTTTATCCATGTATCCACAAATAGGAAATATGTTTCCATGAATAAGAAATTTGTATCTTCTTTTTTGCTTACTTTAATTTATGGTTGTTACTTAAAATTAAATATATTTGTGCATTCAACATATTTGTGTTTTAAATATGCTGGTTCAATTTTTGTTTGTGCATGTAATATTTAGCTTGTTATTTTATTTTGTACTTAAATTTTGTACTTTGTCTTTAAATTGTCATAAATTTTGATAAATGATTACCGTATTTGTCGGTGTATTAACCGCTCCGGTGTATTAACCGCACCCTTTTTCTTTTTTTTTTTTTTTTTTTTTAAAGGTGCGGTTAATACACCGACAAATACTGTAGTTATAAATGTCTCTCTTCACAGAGAGCTGAAGTCTGGAAGATGTTGAAGAATTAGCACTGGCCCGCTTGGGCAACCAAATTTAACCAGGGGGGTGTTTCACAAAGATCCTTAAGTTGAACTTATCTCTAAGTTGGACTTTAAAATTATGGTAAGCCAATTGTAGCCTTGGAATAAAAATAAATTCAAAAGCAAAATTGCAAAAATTTGTTGATTTTCATAAATTCTACATTAAAAGCATGAAATATCCTTGCTAATAGAAAATAGTAATGGTTTTAATCAACATTTTATGCCTTTTAAAAGAACTTTTACAAAGAAAATCAAAGAAACCAACAGATTTCCACAATTTTGATTAGAGTTGAGTTCAACTTAGGATCTTTGTGAAACACCCCCAGACCTGTTAATGTGTTTCTGTATTAGTGGGTAGTGGGTACAAGTTGGACACAACTTTGGTCAAACCTGGGTGGAGTTTGTGCTGAAGAAATTGCTGAGAAGGAGATAAAAGACAACATGAGAACACATGTTTTGTGCATCTTTGTCTATAGTTCTCTTTATTTTTGTAAGTAATTGTAATTTTTGTTACATTTTAAGCCTTCATGGATAACTGAAGTCTGTGATAGGAGGTCAGCTAGACACACTGCAGTCAAACCTGGGTGGAGGTAAATGCAGAGGACATAGCTGAGAAGGAAATGATATAGACAACATGAGAAATCATTTATTGTGTATATTTCTCTTTATTTTTGTACAATTATATGTGATTTTTGTTACATGTTAGCCTTCATGGAGAGCTAAAGTCGGTGATTGGACGACAGCTAGACACACTGCAGTCAAACCTGGGTGGGGCTCATGCAGAGGAGGTTGCCGAGAAGGAGTTGATAGACAACATGAGAAATCATTTATTGTGTATATTTCTCCTTATTTTTGTCATTATTTGTGATTTTTGTTACATTTTTAGCCTTCATGGGGAGCTGAAGTCGGTGATTGGAGGACAGCTAGACACACTGCAGTCAAACCTGGGTGGGCCTCATGCAGAGGAGGTTGCCGAGAAAGAGTTGATAGACAACATGAGAAAACAGATTGAACTCCTGGAAAAGGTGCGTACTACTAAAATTGTTCGTCCAGGCTGCAATATCAATAATTGGCAAAACATACATTTTTAAAACCCATGGCTTTCAGAATGTATGGGGGTGGGGGGTGGGGGGGAGCAATTTGCCCCAAACAATGAAAAATACAAAGGGAAATTCTGTGCAAAAATAAAGAAATATGAAAGGCGTGTCCCCAATCAGTCCGACCACAGTAGAAAGCGCACATGTACGAATAGATCGTGAGTATGTCTAATGTTAAGCATTTAGACATGATGATCCTAATTGGTGCTTCATAAATTGAGAATATTACTATTATTGACTGAAAAGGAGCAAAGAAAATGGGATTCCAGCGGAATTCGAACCCGAGACCTCCGGATTGCTAGGCCGGTCTAGCAATCTGGAGGTCTCGGGTTCAAATCCTGCTGGAATCCCATTTTCTTTGCTCTTTTTCAATCATATTGGCCCGTATTCACAAAGGAGGTTTGTAGGAGGTTTGTACAAACCATGGTTTGACCAAGGTTTACATCTAGCCTATGGAATGCCATTTGTAAACTGATGGAGAAGGAATGTAAACTCCATACTTGTTAACAATGTTGATTTACAATTTACGGTATGCGAGCAGCATTCCATAGATGTAAACCATCGTCAAACCATGGTTTGTACAAACCTCCTACAAACCTCCTTTGTGAATACGGGCCATTATATTCATGGTCAGTTTCTCTATATGTTTTAATTTATTACTATTATTAATTGCACACTCTCTTTATATTACTAATTCCCAAATTCAACCGTACTTGTATGTTACACATCTCCACTACTTATTGGACTAAAAGTTTTAGACACATTTTGTTTCCCTTTCTTTCAGGAGAGGCAGACAGCTAATGAGATGTGGCAAGAGACCGTGCAGGAACTGGATCGACTTGCGTCAGAACACAGGGTGAGTAATGCATGGCAAGGCTTAGACAGAAAAATCCACCTCGCTATGGGGGGGTCCTTTAATAAAATGTTTTATTTTTGTTGCTTTTGTTGTCCCCACCACATAATTTACTATTATTTAGTTTGATGTATACACAAACTTTTATAGTTTTACCTGTATTTTACTGTGAATGTACACATGAATTGTATTTTAAATTGTGGAAATAAAATGAACTGAACTGAATATATTATGACGTCATACTATCTACCCCCAACGAGAGATGGAAGTCTAAGGTGTTCGTACTGTGACGGAGCAAACTGGCTAATAACCAGGTAAGGCAGGTCGGTCATTTCTCAATTTTAACTTCTCATTTTGGCATCAATGCTACTCATTGAGCATTTCAATGCACTCGTGTGGGACCGGAAACTAATATAGAAACTATACATAATAAGTAACTATACAAAAAAAAAAATTAATAAGTGAGATATCGGGAACTTACCGCCTCGATGTCATAATTCCTTATAGGCCGAGTGCAAGGCCAGTTTAGTGACCGCGCGTGCGAGCTCCTTGATAACACAGGGCATGGTACGCGTTCGCTAGATAGCGCTAGCGCCGTAGCTATCGCAATGGTAGTCGAGGCGCTGTTGTTCCGTCACACAAACGAATAGTAACGAGTTCAGACTCTATGTAGAGAACAGGTGAGAACAAAACATTTTCAAAGAACCCTCAAAACATTGGCTGATTTTTCGGACTAGGCGAGGCTCGGCATTAGCAGTGGCCCAGGGCCACCAAATTGATGTCGGGCCACCAAAAAATGAACAATTTGTACATGCTTGGCAATTTGTCATTGTGCAGGCAACTAGTACAAAATGAGACTGACACAAATTTACTCTATTTTATTGCAATAATTTACAGAAAACATGTCTGTTGGTTACTTAAAGTTATTTGTTTTTGTATTCTTTTCTTTTTTTATGGGCCAGCAAAAAATAATTCAGGAATTTTGAAAAAAGTTAACGTGGAGCACTGGTAATGAACATACATTTAGTCAACTTATAATGCACCGTGTAAAAACTAAAATGGCATATTAAAAGTTATACTTTGTCTGATTTAAAGGGATAGTAGAGTTTTGGTATAGAGGGCGCTACACAGAATAATTTGTTTGTGAGATAATGAAAAACTGAGTGTCAAATTTGAAAGAGCATACAATTTTTAATGACTCTTGAGTTTCAACAGCTCTTTTTGAATGATAACAGGCTTTTTACTTAGTTGTCTGTAATTTTCTATTCCTTTCTTGCATGGTGGAGTTATAACTATTAGTTTGTAATGAAATGGTGCAGGTTTTGGTTACTAAAATTCAGTTTGACCAAAACTGTACTCTCTTTAATACCAAAACTCAACTACCCCTTTAAAAAAGTTCATATTTTGCTCCTTTCTATATTCTCTCTTTTTTGTTTTGTTTTCATAGGATGTCTTGGGAACAACCAAAGCCCAAGCTTCCACACACCATGCTATAGAAGCCAAGGGAGTAGCACTCATGAGGGACAACCAGCAACTCGGGGAGAATAACTTCAAGATGGAAGCTGTAAGACCGATATTGCCATTTCCTTTCATTCATCTGAAAATCCCAAAGTATGATGAACAGATTATACTAATGCAAATCTTAGCAGACAAAGGGTTCAGCAATTGTTTTATAATAAAGTATGCCTCTGTTACTAAATAATGCAAGATAGCATTTTGTTTTATTTGAATCTACCTATCGAAAGAACACAAATCACATTCAGGTTTATGTGCTAACAGAGACGCTTTCTAGCTCAATTGAGTTGGTAAGAGCACCGGTCTAGCAATCTAGAAGTCTCGGGTTCGAATCACCGGGAAACCAAATTTTCTTTGCTCATTTTCATTTGTATGATATATTTCTGGTCAGTTTCCCCTATTTTCTAAATAAGCAGTAATTAAATAATACATAAGCACAGCAATTCAATTTTTTATTGAATCTTTGTATTTACCAACAGGCCAACAGACACATGCAAGAGGTGGTCAGTGCACAGGGACTGGAACTAGATGGTCTAAGGGACCAGTTGCGTAAGGTCAAGACTGACCTACGGACCACGTCCATTCAACTCAACGAGGCTACTAGCATCAAGGACACCGTACAGCAGCAGTTACAAACCAAGGTATGTAGCAGTGCTAGTTTATAAAAGTTAATATCTAAGATATTAACTATTTTTGCCTTAGGCTGATCCGGGCAAGTAAAAACAAGAATGTTCACATTCCAGTGGCCCAAAACTTGAATCTGGTTGCCATATAAAGTGAACAAAACCATTCAAAATTATGTTATATTTGCTTGCCCATTCAGGCCAGTTGAAAGAGATTTCATGAATTTTGTGTGAAGATTATGAACCTCTTTGATACTTAGAAAATATATATGATTTGAATCAACATTTTATGCATTTCAACATAACTTTTATAAAACTGTTTCAAGACACTAATGGCTTTCCATAATATTTAAGACCATCTTAGTGCTAAGATCAACTTAGGATCTTTGTGAAACACCCCCCAGAACATGAATGTTCACATGAATGTTCACATTCTAGTGGCACAAAACCTGAATGTTGGGCCCCAAACTTACAAAAACATAATTATACAATAATGTTATATTTGGTTGCATGTTTGGGCCATTTGAACTATTACTAAGTATCAATGAAATTTAGAGGCCATCTCTCTAGACCTATTTATCAATAGCACAGGGCCAGTATGCCTATGCTAATTTCGAGTACTGATGTTTGATGAAGTTTTTCAGTAAATAAAGATGAGAAACTATAAATATTTGGCTTTGCCAGGAATCAAACGGACACCTCCAGATTGCTAGACTGGTTTGTAACCACAGATCCACATGGCCCAATTAATGGTGGTACTTCCCCAAAACCCTTTTCAATGTTTGTGCTAACTAGAAGCGAAACATATAAACCCAACATGAATTTCAAGGATAAGAAATTAATGTGCAGTTACGTGAGAGGGAGGCGGAGCTTTGTATTTTGTTTGAAAAAGCATGTTCTTATAATTTCCCATCAATCGTTGTTTGTAGGACAAGGATCTAGTTATAGCCAGGAGCCAAGCACAGTCAGCAGAGACCAGGCTCCCAGGACTGGAGGAGGGGTTGAAGGAGCTGAGAGAGGATATTCTTCTTGAGTATGTTCTTATTATTTCTTATCATTCATTGTTTGTAGGACAAGGATCTAGCCGAGGCCAGGAGCCGAGCTCAATCAGCAGAGACCAGGCTCCCGCTCCTGGAGGAGGGGTTGAGGGACGTGGAGCAGAAGGTGGAGCTACTCTCCCAGGAGAACGGGAGACTACTGGGAGCCAGGAAGGAGCTGGAGGATAGAATACGAGCCATGCACCAAAGATGGTAAGTTCTTTGAAAGAATTAGTGATGTTTTTCTTAAAGGGATCTAGTAACTTTATTGACATACATGTGCAAAAAGTGACGAATGGTTGATACAATGTGTATTGTTGTTATCTGATATGTCCACTGGGTATTGTATGAAAATTTCAAGTTAAATGGATGTTATATGGCGGCGAAATGAGCAAAAATGCAAAGTGCTATTCACTGACTCATTGCACTGACTTTGTACACGGTTATGACTATCCAGTGGATAGTTTAACATCTGAACAGTTCAATCGTAAATATCTTTTTTAACGAAAGGGAAATTCGAAAAACCCAAGCCTGTCCCATGCTTCTATTGTTAGTTAATATGATTACAACAAGGAATGAGGGAACTGCTAGAATTCCAATTTGATTTTGAGGATTTTGACAATGTTATTCGATCCCTTTAAGAGTGCACCACTGAACAAAATTGAGATAGGGGGAGGGGGGGGATGTAGAATCAGATGATTATAATAGCAATAATATTCATAATGTTTATTTGACACAATTGGTTCATCATCATCATCATCTTCAGGTGGTGCTGCAGAGCACTCCTGTGTTCTTCACTGGAGTACGCCGTACAACTCTTATCTTCTGCTAAGTGTCTTGTACCCAGCTTTATTCCTTCTCCGAATACTCTCTTTATATCGTCAGTACAAGAGACTTCAATCTTCTTTCCATCTTCTCTCAATCTTCTGCTAAGTGTGTTGTACCCGGCTTTATTCCTTCTCCGAATACTCTCTTTATATCGTCAGTCCAAGAGACTTCAATCCTCTTTCCATCTTCTGCTAAGTGTGTTGTACCCGGCTTTATTCCTTCTCCAGATACTCTCCTTATATCGTCAGTACAAGAGACTTCAATCTTCTTTCCATCTTCTCCCAATCTTCTGCTAAGTGTGTTGTACCAAGCTTTATTCCTTCTCCGAATACTCTCCTTATATCATCGTCAGTCCAAGATACTTCAATCTTCTTTCCATCCACAGTTAAATTGTTGTTGTTGCCATCTCTGTCAACAAACATTATTTTGCTCTTCTTGGTGTTCAATAGAAAGTCTTTCTCTTCACTTGCCTTTTTGACCAGCTTCAATACTTGACATGTTGATTTTCATAGATAGACCTTTAATATTTTGGGCACAGACCTTACTAGGGTCAAGTGGATATTTACCAAGTTATCTGTATTTACCATAATTCTAAGTTGATATTAATAAGCTACAGCATATTCAACTGAAATTGTTTTCTTTCATTTTTTTGGTTGCTCACAGTACTGAAGCGGAAACAAAGGAATACGAGGCAACGGTTCAAGTCCGGGAGAGCATCCAGATGGCTGAGAATGCTCTGCTTGAGAAGGATCAGGTAAGATTTCTAATAAGGCTTTGTTCCTTTGCATTGTGTGCACCTACGAGGTTGCCTGGCTGGAATGCTCCCATGGGAGTGGAAAACATGCACTGTGTGCTGATATGATTGCAGAATGTATCCGATGACCGAGTAATAATATTATTTTAAAGTAAGTGCTTAGAGATGATTATCAATCGCTTTATAAATTGAGAATATTATTATTATTATTATTATGCTTTCGGCAATTGGCCTTTTTGAACTAGGCTAGTTTGTGTGCACTGCATATAAACACTGAGCCGGAGTGTATTTTGTACTGTGTGCAAGGTGTTTGCAAGATGGCGTTGCGTGTCTGGCTCATTTTCGACTTGTGGACTTCTGTGTGCTAGGCCATGATCCAAGAGCAGCAGAAGAGTGAGGAAGCTAAGAGGCTGCAGAAAACCATGTCCAAGTTGGTGCAGGATGCTGGGTGGGGCACCAGGCAGGAGGTGGACGGCATCAGGATATTGTGCAAAATTTACTCACTATACTCACTTTACTCACTATATTTATACTGCAAGAAATCCAACAAGACAATAAACTTCTACATTTTAAATCTCTGACATTTAGTCATTTTGCCCCGACAAAGTTTCTGCTAGGTTCGAAAGCTAGGCACATTTTTGACTCTCATTGAATCTCTGTCTACGAGGCCATGATCCAAGAGCAGCAGAAGAGTGAGGAAGCTAAGAGTCTGCAGGAAACCATGTCCAAGTTGGTGCAGGAGGCTGTACGGCCCACAGGGCAGGTGGATAGCATCGGAATATTGCGCAATGTGTACTCATTTTTATCTTACTGTGCAAACTCAACATGGCAATAAACCTATGTTCTCTGTCTGTCTCTTAGGCCATGATCCGAGAGCAGCAGAAGAGTGATGAGGTGCAGCGGCTGCAGGAAACCATGTCCAAGTTGGTGCAGGAGGCTGGACGGCGCACCAGGCAGGAGGTTGATAGTATCAGGATATCATGCAATATTTACCCACTATATACTCACTTTGCTCACTATAGCCTCACCGTAACACACCCATCAAGGTAATGAACCTCTTCTAAATCCCATCTCAACTCTGTCTGCTAAGGCAGTGGCCATGATCCGAGAGCAGCAGAAGAGTGATGAGATGCAGTGACTGCAGGAAACCATGTCCAAGTTGGTGCAGGAGGCTGGGCGGCGCACAAGGCTGGGCGGGGCACCAGGCTGGGCGGCGCACCAGGCAGGAGGCTGGATAGCATCAGGATATTGTGCAATATTTACTCACTTGACTCACTGTAACACATCTACCGAGACAATTGATTCAGTATTTTACTCCCAATCTCATCTCTGTCCTGCGTAGGCCATGATCCGTGAGCAGCAGAAGAGTGATGAGGTGCAGCGGCTGCAGGAAACCATGTCCAAGTTGGTGCAGGAGGCTGGGCGGCGCACCAGGCAGGAGGTGGACGGCATCAGGAAGCAGTGCAATACCAACATCGCCAAGCTCATGGAAGAAGTGGAGGCACTGGAGATGGTAGGTACACCCAACATGTGACTTACTATACTCTTTAAAAATCCATCATTAAAATGATCACAATGTTTCCACAATTTAAAAATATATAATCATACTAAATCATGTGTTCAAAGGTCTGCAAAAAAAGATGATATATCTATTTTCGAGGAACTTAATTAAGAGCTGGTCAAGTTCCTATGATAGAACTTGTCTGTTTCAGCAATATCATGACCGATTCTAAGCAGGATTAAAAATTTTAAAAATAGGAAACACATATTTTGATGGTTGTTGGTGGAATGGATTACTGAACTTAATCACTTATTCTTATATATATTTGGATGATGGTTTCCTTCAACCAATGCAGTTTGCAGTAATTGACTTCATAACCTTTTTCCCCCAGGAGAATGCAGAGAAGCAGGCAGAGATTGACAGGGCTCTGAGGGAGAAGAGAGCCGTGGAACATGAACTAGAGCAGGTACAAACTTGACTAAAGTTAGTTTTTAGTTAAAGTCCTTCCCGTGCCAATTTTGGCACATAAGGCGGCGCATATCTCTGATTCATTAGCCCTAGGCCACACGTCTACTTAATATAGCGAAAGCTACAGAAGAGGGCCAGTCCTCTGTTAACTGGTGTGATTAACTTTCCCTTATCCATTCTATAAATGCTGAGCGCCTGGCTAGAAGGCAGAAGGTACCATTTTAAAAAGTCTTTGGTATGACCCGGTCTAGGTTCGAACCCGGGACCTCCCGTGCATGAAGTAGACTCTCTATAAACCAATAAGCCACCATGCTCAGTAACTTGACTAAAAAGGCAGTGTAAAACAATAAAAAAGGCCCAGGTTATACCTCTGCAAAATGATATAAATCACAGGGCAGTACATGTAGACATAGAATCACAATACAATAAGGATATATAGGGTTAAAGGGATAGTTCACTTTTGGTTTAGAGGGTGCTTCAAGACATAATTTATTTGTGAGAGCAAACGTAGGGAAAATGACCTATAATAAACTATTCAAATGTGTAATTACACCCTAGTGTGGCATCCTTATGCATCGGTTTTTGAAAATATTTGTATATGATCATGGCTGCCATATTGCATTGCTCCTGAGGGAGCACATTACATGCGGATGGACCGCGATTGTGTGTCCATTGACCGGGGTAATAACATAAACCCCTTAGAGGCTCTATATAAATCTAAACATTATTTTTAATGTTAATTAATATTTGTTCTTATTTTTACCAGGTTTATAAAGAAGGAACAGCGGCCACCGGTGACCAGCGTGTACATGAATTACAGAACAGGATGATTGCAACAGACAGATTAAAAGATGAAGCCATGATAAGAGCCCAACAACTGGAGAAGAACATGCAGAGAATAGAGAGCAAGTAAGAAGAGATGATGATGATGATGATAAAGATGATGATGATGATAAAGATGATGATGATGATGATGATGATGATGATGATGATGATGATGATGATGATGATGATGATGATGATGATGATGATGATGATGATGATGATGATGATGATGATGATGATGATGATGATGATGATGATGATGATGATGATGATGATGATGATGATGATGATGATGATGATGATGATGATGATGATGATGATGATGATGATGATGATGATGATGATGATGATGATGATGATGATGATGATGATGATGATGGTTGTGGTGGTGGTGGTGGTGTTGGTGTTGGTGGCGGCGGTGGTGGATATGGTGATGATGATGATGGGGTGATGATGGGGATAAGGATGATGGTGGTGGTGGTGATGATGATGATGAAAGATTATTTTGTTGGTGGTGGAGGTGATGACGGTTTTGATGATGAGGAGGATGGTGATAATATCATGATAACTTTGTTAATTTGATAATGATTGTTTACCATAAATATGTTAATAATAGTTGATTGTGATTGTGATGGTTGTGAAGGTAAAAGAGATGGTAATGAAGCTAGTATTCTATTATCAATAAAAGTCTCATTCAAATCCAATGCTTTTGTTTGCAAAGCCATGAAGAGGAGAAATCGCGGAGCCTGCTGGTGATCGACCAACTCAAGCAAAGACTAGACAAGGTCTCCAAGGAGTGTGAGAACATCTCCAGTGACCTTGACGGACTCCAGAAGAAGATGTAACATATCAGAGGGGACAAGGAAGTTAAGAAGACGACAATAAAGTCGGCATTCACTTATAAGTAACTGCCTATTCAAATTCATACTTTTGTTTCTTTTTATTGTTTTGTAAAGCCACGAAGAAGAGAAATCACGGAGCATGCTTGTGATCGACCAACTCAAGCAAAGACTAGACAAGGTCTCCAAGGAGTGTGAGAACATCTCCAGTGACCGGTTGCGTCTCACAGAGGACCTCGATGAAGTCCAGAAGAAGATGATACAAGTCAGGAGAGACAAGGAGGACTCAATGAGAACGGCAGCAAAAGAGGTCAGTTCAGAAGAAAATGATACAAGTCAGAGAGACAATGAATTTAAGGACAGAAGTGAAGGAGGGGGGGGATGTAGTTTCTCTGTGAGTTTATTTTTTTTGTCCATCTGTCTCGTTTGTTTGTTAAATGAAAAAAAGAGCAAAGAAATGGGCTATCATCAGGTTTCAAACTCGAGACCTCCAGAGTATTCCATGCTCGTGATGGTTGGTCAGAAGCTATTATTGTTGATATCTCGCACATATCCCTAAGTTGCTTCTTATCCTTCGGGTTTGTGTCAGGTTTATGATAGTTTCTGACCATCATGAGCATTGAATGCTATAAGGGGTTTCAGGGACGAACACAGCATAAAGGCTTTTTATAGTTCAGCTGTTATAATGAAGCAAATAAAGGAGGTCACCTAGATAATGAAGAGTGACATGGAACAGTTTTGTATTGTTACCTCCGCCAACGAAGTTGGAAGAGGTTATTTTTTTGGTCCCTAACGCCCACAATCTCCACAGATATCTCAACCAATTTTTCATAGAAACTTCGTGTTCATCTAGAATAGAACCCATTGGCTGAGTTATGCACTCCCCGAGTGCACTGCGTCTAGTTATGCATTATGTTAAAGCAGTTTAGCCCTTGATCGGCAATTTTTTTTTCTCCAAATTCAGATGGCAAGTTTGGAGCAAGAGATGAGCTTACTGAGGACGGGTTATGAGGCGAGGTTGGAGAGCATTGAGGAGAGTTCAAGGCAGTCATCCAAGGAGCTCAGACAGATGCTGCTATCACAACAGAAAATGAGCTCAAAGTAAGAAAAATAATGCACCGGTTTTCTAACATTTCAACCTTTTATTCACATCCTATTTAAAAGGGGTGTACCTTCCAATCTGGAAGGTTTGCCAAAGGTTTATATGCCATGGCAATGCTAGCATTTCAAAATGTTATGCAAATCATATTAAGAAAGTTTGTGCCTGCCAATCTAGAAAGCTTGCCAGCGGTTATCTATCATAGCAACGCTAAAATTAAGTAAAAGCTCAAAGTAAGTTTATCAAAATTGTTACATCATAATGCTCACTGCTAATTAGCATTAAGTTTTGCTTTCTTTTTGCGTTGATTCTGCCTAGTATTGAAATTTATTTTTTGTAATCATTCACTTTTATTTGTTACATCTCCAACAGGTGGAAAGAAGAATGCAAGACACTTGGACAGAAGTTTGAAGGAAAGCTCTCGGAACTTAGGTAAACAAATTTAACATTGATATGTCTGAAAGATAATTGCACTTTATGAAGGATAATTTCTTTTGAAACTATACCTATTTTTTTAGAGCAAAGAAAAAAATTGCATGTCTTAAAAGAGTAATGTTTTTGAGAGAAAAAAATTAAGCTATTTGTTGAGAAATAATTAACCAAAGAAATAGGCTAACAATCAACATGCTGTCATAAGTTGTGTTTATATTAGGTATTATACATAGTTCTACGCTAATGGCAAATTAAAGTGCACTAGTCTTATAGTTTGCAATTTCATGTGTTTAAGATTTTATTTATAATCTTCAAAGTCATTGTAAAGGTACTGTACCTTTCACCTCTAAAATGTATGATAAATGTGTTAGATTTGTTTTCTTATTATGTTAGAAAATGTTTTTTCCCTATCTATTCAGGTCTCAGCTAGCGATGCACAAAAAGAGGAACGACGATCTGACAAACCACATCGCACAACTCAGAGAACAGCATCTGCAGGTAAAGTAGTTAATGAGTTTATCAGAGTTCTAGTAAATAAATAATGATCATGTATGTACCCCCATCAGAATAATTTCAACTGGCATTAAACAAAACCGACAGTTTAGTTTTGGAGCATAGTTTGTGATAATTCTTGCATGCATGCATATGTCAATCTGAGAAACTGTTTTTACCCAACTTTGTTTTGATAAGGTAGAATATTATGGTCCTAGGCTGGGCGTTCATGAATAATCATAGGGTAATGACATCACGATACGTCATTTCAGACTTTAGTGAAAACTCTGCATTGATACATTTACTAAATGAACCGCTACTCAACATGTTTTATGGAAAAAGAAAAGAAGAGTCACAAGAGAGGATTCGAACCCATGACCCCAAGTGTTGATGTCCACAGCGTGACCACTAGGCCACATCAACGGCTGATGATCGGTGTTGGTTTCATTGTAACCATAAGCCCTTAAACTCACCCGAACCCTAATCCTAGTTATGAATATTCATGAAATCCCACATCGCGCGCCAGAGTGCAGATGACGTACCGTGACGTTATGACCTTATGTTTATTCATGAACGCCCAGCAGCCTAGCACCATAATATGTAACCGTTTTGATAAGGGGAGGCATAAGATTTATCACTGCCATCCTACCGCAGGATCCCACTTCGACCGGTTTTGCGCGCAGTTGTAAATTGTGCGCACTCGAAATTCGTTCCGAGCGGGAGGCCTCGGTGTCCCGCTCAGCTTGTGCGTGCTATAAAATGCATGTTTTGTTCTCGCGCGCGAAGATGCATCGTTCCCTTGCGGCCAGAACGCATTTCGGGAGAGCGTGTCGTCGCTCACATCGTTCACGCGCGAGTCACTGCAGGATCCCGCTGCCTCCCGCTATTTATGATTTTTGACGCCTTCCCTAAATTAACTTTTTCAATCGTTATATTTTTCTATGTCTTTAGTCTGAAGATGAGCTGGGCAGACAGGCGGATCTCAACAAGAAACTGAGGCAGAAGAAGGGTATTAATTTGAAACGGATCAACCTGCGGATTGTTTTTGTTCAGCTTTGTTGTGATAAATTACTCAATTACTCAAATTACATTCCATCATATATCTTTGTTGTCCGTCTTTAGTCTGAGGATGAGCTGGGCAGGCAGGCGGATCTCAACAAGAAACTGAGACAGAAGGTAGAGACAGCAGAACAGCAGGCTACGGAGGTCACCAGGAAGGTATGCAGTTTCTCGTTTGTGTGTTTGTAACAAAAGGTTAACTCTTTATAAAGGTTTGTATTGTCAAGAACATTTGTAAACTGTATTTGAAACCTTCAATCGGTGCATCATGTTTTCGGTTTCGATTTGGGATGCATTATCATGTCTATGGCACAAAAGTGTTTGGGGTTTCTTTTTTGAGACATAATCGTGTCTTTGCAACAAAAGCCGTTAATATTGCCAAGATATTTTTATGTCTTTGTAAGAAAAGTTGGTGGGGCATGTTTTGAGTTTCTTTATAAAGGTTTGAATTTGCCAAGACATTTTTATGTCTGTTCAAGGAAAGCGGATTGAGACATGTTTTGTGTTTCTTTATAAAGGTTTGGATCATCTCGTCGGGTGAGAGTAAGACGTCCATTTTTGGCTAAATTGAGTTCAGTTTCAGTTTATTCACAATTTAAAATACAAGATATAATACAGTGTAAAATGTGTACTGGGGATCACTTTAGAAAGCTATAAGCTTGTATAAAAAGCGCCCCTTACAATAAAATACAACTTAAAAGATAATGCAAAATTAATCAATTACAAAGAAAACAATAACATCAATTAAACATTAAAAAAACAACAAACAAACACACACACACACTAGTTTATTGGTGTGAAATAATTTGTTACGCATACCATCTTGTAGATCGGGGCTTACTCTATGTAATCCAAAAATTCAAATAATTATATATGTTTGCTTTTGGGAATATTCATCAAATATAAAAGAGAGCTTCATTTGGTTTCTGCATGGATTTCAAACTATTTACATGATTATCTCTGAAGTACACTAATTGACTTAGTGCCCTCTTCTTTCTCAATCAACACTATCATGAAACTAAATATTTTATATATGTCTTCTTTCTTGGTGTGCTGCAGCTCTCAGAGAGGTCAGCCAAGGAGAGAAGGCTAGCCCACGACAAACGACAGCTCCAGGAACAGCTGGACAAGATCAGGAACCAATTGACCAAGTCAGACAGGTATTAATTTGATTTATCCCTATTCAATGTTTATTGATATAAGGATCTAGTAACTTTGTCTGAATCTACCAAACTCAGAGCCTTTTCACATTGGCGAAAATGCGTGATTTCAATCATGATTTGAGTTATTTTTCACTCCAATCACTGTATTTTTGACAGTGTGAACACTAATTGGAATCACACATCGCGGAACTCAAATCATGGTCCAGAGGTGTTTTCAAATCATGATTCACTCAAATCACAGTGCGAATCGGTAGTGTGAACGGCTTGACCTCCAAAACATGATTTGGGAGGCGGAGCTTACGTGACCTTACATGCACTTCCACCAATAAACGGGGCGCTCTTCGCTTCGAATGCAGTCATGCAATGTAGTACTAGTGTTCTCCTTGTTTGATTGACAGGCAACCGAATCACCGTGGTTGTAAACATAACTCCAATCATGATTGCAATTACCAGTGTGAAAAGGCTCTCAGTCACTTGCATCTCTTGGGATTCTTTCATACCTTACTAATGGAACAATAAAATTACATGCACTAATAAGGCTAGTATCAAGGGGGCTATGTTATTATAGCTAATGCCACTTATTTGACTTTGTATAACATTTTCTGTTTAATTGTTAAAGCTTCTGACCAGCTTGAGCATTGAAAAGGGTTAACTTGGAAGAACCACAATTAAAGGGTCTTTATGGTGCATTGTTAAGATCACGGTTTGATTCCTGCTGAAGCCCAGTTTTCTTTGCTCACTTTTCCTTTATTTAATTTATTTCTAGTCAGTTTCCCTTTTGATACAGTTTCCTTATTACATCACATGGTTTATCCACTCTCATTTAAAAATGATAAAAGTTTTTTTATTTTGAATTTATCCTTATTTTAATATGATTCAAATCTGCAGGGTCGGGGGACTAAATGCTGCCTACCTGCCTTCATCAAGCCTGGTTTCTCGCGGGTTGACCAGAAGTACCAGACCGAATCCTGCACCTAGAGGCAAATTAAACGGTCACAGTCGTTTGGCCCAGAGAGACAACTCGACCAGTAATGAACGCTTTGCATTGAGAGACAATTCAAACGGTCACAATCGTTTGGCACAGCGAGACGATTTAACCAGTCACGAACGATTTCCACCCAGAGAGGACATAACCAGTCATGGACGTGATGATTTTGTGCCAAGCCGCGAAATCTCCGGTCGCGATCGTTCCGCTTCGATAGCCAGCTCCATCCATAGTTACCAGTCGTCGGTGGCTCGTAGTAGAAGTTCATCACCGGATCTCAGTCCATGAGTCTTCCACTCTTGCTGATATTTATTATTCTATTTAATGATTTATTTATTTATTTATTCTGCTCTGTGTGGTATTCATATATACAGGGTGACCCAAGCAAAAAACGGAACGGGATACTTCCCATAACAGACAAACAGTACAACTTGTTTTACTGGAGGAGAAACTTTAACTGAGAAATATGATGTCATGATAAGCCACGAGAATCTTTTATTCTTGTAGATATTTATTTTATATTATATATTCGGCTCGGTGTGATATCTGTATTTATATACAGGGGGGGGGGTGCAAATGAAACGAAACTGGATACTTCTCATAACAGGCAAACAGAAAAACTTGTTTTACTGGAGGAGAAACTTTAACCAAGAAAAATGATATCATGATAAGCTACAAGGATCCTTAAATCTTGTAGATATTTATTTTACATTAATTCATTTATTTATTTATTCCACTCTTTGTAGTTACCCTCCAAATTATTTGATCACCTGAACTTTGTGCACCCCTTTCACTGAAAAACTTCTTTTTTTTCACTGAAAAATTTTTTAAATTAGCATCTTATTTACCCATCAACGCAGGCACAATTATAATTTCCCAGTAATGCTTTAGTGTTTGAAATCAATTCTGTACATTCCTGCAAAACCTATTTATTTGATCGGAATTTCAGAGGCAGTGTATTTCGATTGAACTGATACATGTGCATTTTCCTATTATTTTGGATGATTTGTTTTTTTCCTCGCGAGTTCTTCCCAATAGAAATGACAGTAAATATTCAGTAGAATTTGTCATCGGTGCTCATCATTATAATAAAAACTGCTATTTAAAGTTGGGATTGAAGAGGCCACCTCTGTTTAATTGAACTGATATATATGCATTTTCTAGTTTCCTTCATATTCTTCGGTTAAAGTGTGACAGTATATGTGACCGGCTATAGCAAAACCCTGCACTTGTCTGTAAAAATCAAAACGTAGATGTTCATATTATTAGAAAGGCCTCATCACAAGCTTTCATTTGATGCTTTGCTCTACCAAATTGGTCAATAATTGGCGGAGATATGATTGTTTCAATTATATCATCATAAGTCTTTGAAACACGTTACACGAGCTTCAAAACATGAATTACTGACAAGTGCCATTGCCATAGCCAGTCACATATTTTCATGGAATTCTTCATTGGTGCTCAACATAATAATGATAACTGCTATGACATTGAAAATAAAGGGTCCATCTACAGTATTTTAAATAAACTGATACATACATTATATGCATCGTTTTCCCCTTCATATTCTTCCTAAAAAGTGATAGGAAATATTCATAGAATGTGTTACTGGTGCTCAACAAAATAATGATAACTGTTGTTTGTTAGTGTGCTATTCATTCAAGTACCATAATGCTATATTGAATATGCTTCACAAAGATTTTTTGTACGATATTGCTTGCCAACCAGACACTGACCCTTCCCCATACAACGTATACTCCATTAAAGGGATCTAGTAACTTTGTTAACAGGTGCAAAATGTGATGAGTGGTTGATACAATGTATATTGTTGTTATCTGATATGTCCAATGGGTGTTGTATGAAAATTTCAAGTTAAATGGAACTTATATGTCCGAGTAATGAGCAAAAATGCAAAGTGATATTCACTAACTCATTGCACTGACTTTGTACACGGTTTTCATGATCCAGTGGATAATTTAACATCTGAATACTTCAATCGTAAATATCTTTTTAACCAAAGGGAGATTTGAAAAACCAAAACCTGTCCCATGCTTTTATTGTTAATACGAATACAACAAGGTATGAGGGAACCGCCAGAATTCCAATTGAATTTTGAGGATTTGGACAATGTTACTATAAAGTCCCTTTAAAAATTGATGCAAAATGTCATATAATTATAAGAATTGTTCAATCTTTCTTACATACATGTTCTGGGTATGCTGAAAATCTTTTAGCAGTTTACGGGTTAAAAGCAATGAGGGTATATGTTGCAAACCAGCTCACTTTTTTGGTGTTGCATATTTGTCTTTCCTCCACAAAACATTTTAATGTACCTGTATTACAAATTTGAGCCCAGACAGGCTATTGGCTAATGGCTGAAAATGATGTGTGCCTTATAGAAAATGGACATAATTCATTAGGCTTATTTGCATTATTTGCCACAAGAAGTTTTGTTCTCATATCCAGACTTCTTTGTGCATTAATGATGCTGCCACTTGTGTTTAATATAAATACTGAGAAGATTTTACACCCTATTTTTTTACTGCTTGTACATGCTTGATATTTACACAAATACCCTGTGCATTTGAAATCTGAATGTATCAATCTGTAAATAAATTTATACTACAAATACTACAAGTCAACATTTGCTTTCCCTGGTCTATGTTTCTTGTATTTCTGGAAAGTTTGTCTGCAGCTTGATATTGGAGAAGATTTGTAGTTGTTTTTTTTATATTTTAATTGAAAGTGATCCATTAACTTTATATTTTTTCTCCAAAAAGTGATATTTGAGAATCAATCATATACCAATATCATTGTAAGATTCTTGAGAATGATATGTGAGATTCTCATAGAAAAGGAATCATTTTTACCTAGTGAAAAAAGAAAATGAATGTCTGATTTTTTCCCAATCATTCGCATGAAGTATCCAAATTTGAATATTATATAGGCTTTAGTATCCAAATTCGGATACTATTTGACTACGGTCAAAAGTGTCTACAGATGCTTTAAAATTTGATATTAAATATCTCCATAATAGGGGAGACATTTGAAAAATCAGAACCCATTTCATTATCATATGTTACCATAAAGCCAAACAAAAAGGTACAAGAAAAGAGTGAAAGCTCCAAGTGATTTCGGTTGAATTTTGGCAAATTTAATGGATCACTTTAAGGTTCATCTCTTATGGAAGTTATGTTGATATATAAAAAATCGTTCCTTGTTTTCAAAACAGAAATTTCATAAGTTTCTCAAAGAAATGCTACTTAGCGTGCAGAAATACAAAAGCTTGACCATTTTCCACCCTGTAAGATGATCGATTCCCACAGAAAACATTCTTTTTTAAAATCATATATGCCGTTCTCACCAGATTAACACGTTCAGCAGGTGTTCATTCTCGAATATTTGCACTGTTTGGCAACACCTTTTCAAGTCGGCCACTCTTTTTTGGTTTGCTTTGTTTGAGTCGTAATGATCATACAAGGTGACCTGATTTACTTCATGCATTTTGTTGCACGTTGTTCCTTCTTCTTTGAACTCGGTGGCTACCTAATCTTAAAGTGATCCATTAAATTTATATTTTTTTCTCTCCAAAAAGTGAGATTTGAGAATGCAATATTATAGTGAGGCCTGTAAAGTGTCAGATATTGCCCAAAATGACATTTGAGACTTCAATCCTGTACCAAAATCATTGTAAGATATGTCCGAATGATGTGTGAAAGTTTCATTGAAAAGGAACACTGCTTTCCTGGTTAAAGAAGCGAAAGTATGCGTCAGCTTTTACAACGGACGTTTATGAGGTTTATGACCGTTTGTTAACGCTTTTGAGCTGAATGATAGATATCGTCATACTAAAGGGGCATTTGAAAAAATCTAACCCTATTTTATTCTTCTCTTACCATAAGCTAAACAACACGGTAGAAGAGAAACGAGGAAGCTCCAAGTAATTTTCGTGGAGTTAGACACTTTACAGGCCTCACTTTAATATACCAATATCATAGGAAGATTCCTGAGAATGATATGCGATGTTTTCATATGAAAAGAATAAAGCTTACCAAGTGAAAAAGAGTAAATCAATGTCAGATCTTATCCCGATTGTTCGCGTGAAGTATCCAACTTTGGATATTGTGGAGGATTTAGTCTCTGAATTCGGCTACTCTTGGTAATGTTACGGTCGGAAGCGTCTACAGACGCTTTAAATTTAAATCTTAAACATAATAATAATAATAATGGTGGCTACTTATATAGCGCACGTTCTCCATAATAGATGTTCAACTATCCACTGGATCGTCGAAACCGTGTACAAAGTCAGTGCAATGAGTTAGTGAATATCACTTTGCATTTTTGCTCACTACTCGGCCATATAACGTCCATTTAACTTGACATTTTCACACAATACCCAGTGGACATATTAGATAACACTATACATTGAATCAACCATTCATCACTTTTTGCACATGTCAACAAAGTTACTAGATCCCTTTAAGAAAGGGTTCAATCTATGACGTCCAATTTTCACTGTTACACCGATTTGGAAGGAATGAGTGAACAAAAAATTGCAATAGAAAAGAAATTAATTGGCACTTGTCAAAAAATGAAGAGAGAAAAAAAGGTGAAAAGAACAATGCGATACAAATGTCAATATTTACCTCTTTTAATCATCATCATCTAGACAGGAGTGTAGGGTATACATACATACCTTGATAAGTTTGTGTGAACAATTTTAATTTACAATGAATGCTTCAGATTACGTGATCTGTTTGAAATTGATTCTGTACATTTCTGCAATCCTTAATTAGATTTATTTGCTTGGAATTACAGACGCAGTGTATTTCGATTGAACTGATACATGTGCATTTTCTAATATGTTCTTCCTGATAATTGTGACAGTAAACATTTGGTAGAATTCGTCATTGGTGCTCAACATAATAATTATAAGTGCTCTTTATAGCTGGAATTGAAGAGCTTCTCTTTTCTAATTGAACTGATACGTATGCATTTTCTAACTATTTTAGATGATTAGTTTCCCCTACAAGTTCTTACCAATAAAAGTGACCGTAACTATTTGTGAAATTCATCATCATTATCATCAACATACTAATGATAACTGCTATTTGAAGTTTGAAATTGAAGAGTCACATATATGCATTTTCTGATTATTTTAGATTATTTTCCCCTTCATATTCTTCCAAAAAAAATTACAATATAACTTGACATTTTCACACAATACCCAGTGGACATATTAGATAACAACACTATACATTGAATCAACCATTCATCACTTTTTGCACATGTCAACAAAGTTACTAGATCCCTTTAAGAAAGGGTTCAATCTATGACGTCCAATTTTCACTGTTACACCGTTTTGGAAGGAATGAGTGAACAAAAAATTGCAATAGAAAAGAAATTAATTGGCACTTGTCAAAAAATGAAGAGAGAAAAAAAGGTGAAAAGAACAATGCGATACAAATGTCAATATTTACCTCTTTTAATACCATAATAAACTTTGACATACATACCTTGATAAGTTTGTGTGAACACTTTTAATGCATAACAACAATTTTTTTTAATGTTGGGCTTTCTTTTGTGTGCCTTTCATACCAGAAATAATGATCAAACAACCTGGCCTAATTTTCTTCATTTACACATTATAATTGTCCTTTTGTATTTTTGTGGATTATGCTCTGAATCTGCGGCTACATACTGTGCCAGTTAAGAAAGGTTTAACCTAGTAGATTGGTGATCAGATTCTTATTGAACCAGTTCTTTTATTCTCTAATGCTGTCAGAAATCCTATGAACATTTACAAATCGGTTAATTTCCTTGTTAACCTGTATTTTCCCCACATTTAACATAAATCAGTGGCTACATATTATAATGTGCCACTTAGGAATTATTTACCATAGTAGATTGATTAGATTCTTATTAAACTAGTTCTTTTATTCTCTAATGTGAACAATCACAAATTGGCATATTTTCCCCATTCATATTGCATGAATTAAGCTTTGACAGAAATCAGTGGCTACATAATGTGCCAATTACCGAGGATTAAGTTGTTTTTTTCCAAAACGAGGTCACTGATTGTCTATTAAATAAGATCTGAATTTCTCTTTTCTGGTACTTGACATAATGTCCCATTTTCCTTTTATACATTGCATTATATTTTGTTCCCAATTTATGTAGCATGAGTAGGTTATGATATAAACCTGCATGCTATACTGTGACTGTCACTTTACACATCTACACTTACAAGAAAATAAACATTCATACTAAACCAGATCTTGAATTGTCTAATATTGTCAACTCGACCCACTTTTCTTGAATGTCTGGCTACATTGGTTGGCATGTACAAACAACTAACATAAGTAACAATGGGTTGATACAATATGTATGTCTGTGATCTGTTATGTCCACTGAGTGATGTGTGAACATTCCATCTCTGGTAAATGAGTGTCGGGTATGACCGAGTAATGAGTGAAAATACAAAGTGATATTTGCTAACTCATTGCATTAAGTTTGTACACAGTTGAAAGTCTCCCAGGGAGACTTGAAATCCAAACACTTCGATCATAAATATCTTAATAATGGAAGGAAAATCGAAACCTGTCCCATGCTTCTATTGGTAACACGATCGAATACAACAAGATATATGTGAAACGCTAGATTTCGAAGTAAATTTTGTGGTTTTTGACGATGATCCCAGATCCCTTTCACAAAAATGAATAAACAGTTTGACTAAACCAGTTCTTTGATTGTCTAACATTGACAATGTGACCCACTTTTCTGATAATATCTACATTAATTTGCCCTTTTATGTTTACATAGAATAATTGGAATGTCTGGCTTCATACTGTGCCACTTATTTATTTATTTCTTCTTCAGACTTCACAAAACCAGCTCTTAATGTGATGTTTTAATGAACGTTGGCAAATTGGCCCTTTTTCTTTTTAGTCTATCTTATTTCCTCCATTTATGTTACATGAATTGGGATTTGTATATGAACATGTCGACTGCATGCTGTACAAGTTATCATACTCACAACATCACTTTCTAATTGTCTATCATTGACAAAATGACAAATTAAAGGGATCTAGTAACGTTGTTCAAATCCTCAACACTAACTTGGAACTCTAGTGATCCTCTCATATATCGTTGTATTTGTATGAACAATAGAAGCATAGGACAGGTTTTGGTTTTTCGCATTTCCCTTTCGTTGAAGTAGTCGGAGTTTTAACTATCCACTGGATAGTCATAACCGTGTACAAACGTAGTACAATGAATAGTGAATATCAGTTTATATTTTTGCTCATTACTCGGTCATATAACATCCATTTAAAGGGGTAGTACAGTTTTGGTAAGGCTTAGCTTTAGTAACCAAACCTGGACAGTAACATTATAAACTAATGTTATAACTCTACCATGCTCGAAAGGTACACAAAATTACAAACGACTAAGTAAAAAGCCTGTTATCATTCAAAAAGAGCCATTAAAACACAAGAGGGTGCTTTCTAAAAAGGCATTGGTTTCAACCATTTTTCATACAAAATTATGCATGTGATGTTTTATTGAAATAATTATTAGATAGAGAGATCATCAACAACTATTTAAAAAAAACGCTTTTGAAACTTTTTGAAAAAGTGCAAGCATTTTTTAAATTTTTTGAAAAAATAATCTAATTATTTAGGCCCCAAATAATTATAAGATCAGATATATTTATTGATATTTCAGCCCTTTCTGTGTCGATTTTGACCAAATAAAGTTTATTCTGCCATTAAAATTGCATGTTCTCTCAAATTCGACACTCAGTTTTTCATTACCTCACAAAAAAATTGTGATGTGCAGCGCCCTCTCTACCAAAACTAAACTACCCCTTTAACGTGAAATATTCACACATTACTCAGTGGACATATCATATCACATTGTATCAACCATTCGTCACTTGTTTTCACATGTCAACAAATTTATTAAATCTCTTTATGGCTTTAACAACGTAACCTATTTTCCTTGTTCATGCTTTTTCATGTTTACATGGATCGTGATACATATCCTCCAGCTACTTTCAACTGACAGTTAGCAAATGTTACTACTCTCATGAAACTAGTTCATGGATTGTCTAACATTGATTAAATGACCCATTTATTTTTCTTCTTATAATATACATTTACTTATATAATGATTTTTTTTTTCATGTTTATGTCCAGCAGCCAGATACTGTGGCACTTAGAAATTATTAAAATTCACACAAAACCAGATCTTTTATGGTCTAATATGGTCTAAAATTGATATGTTTTCCCATATTTCACTTTGAAAATTGCGCGATTTATGCTATTTAATCCATTGGCTTCATACTGTGCCACTTACAATAAAAAAACATTCTCCCGAAACCAGTTCTTTTATTGTCGAATTTGGTCTGAATTTGAATGAACATTGGCAAATTGACCTATTTACTCCATAACCAATATCATTCATTGCGCACCATGTCAAAATAGCCTGTTTTGAACTAGACCGAAAAATCGTCCTTTACAGGGTGTCTCAAAATGAATGGTACAGTTGGAAAATATTTTTTTTAGGTATGAAGGTAATTTGAAAACATGTATATTTGGTGTCATATTAAAGACAAATAATCAGGCTTCCGGATTAATTTTATTTCAGTTTAATTGGATGTATCAGTCGTGAGATATGGTTATTTGTTTGCAAACATGTCAAGTCCACTTTGTGCCAATTTACGAGCTGTGCATTAAACGACTTACCAACATGCAATTAGTTTTAGAGCAAAAATGTAGCAGGTAATAAGCCATTATTAAATTGGCTAAATATGGTGCTTAACTGTGTTGTTACCAATGTCTGAATTACATTTAAGTAGATTTCACGCCTTTTGTTCGATCAACAGAGGCTTTACAAAATCTTCAACGATTCGTCTACTGAAGTAGTGTTTGAGCATGAATGAGTATTATTACAATGCGAGCCTTTGCTACACTTTAAAATCATAGTCTATCAGGTTATGTAAAGCAGCAATTTTTTTTGCTATAATCTTGGAAACACTTTTTAATTTGGTCTAAATACATTACTGATGATAAAAAGTGATGTTTCCATTTTTTATTTTTGGTCCCAGGGTGCATTTTGGCGATTTTAAAGATAATGAGCTAATTTGCATTTTTTTGAAATAAGGTCAGGGGTCATTTTCTATCTAGGAATAGTACAATATTGATAAAAACTAGTATTCTATGGTATTTTGGGGCAAGGATTCCATTTCCGGTGCTCGTTTGTAAGTGCTGTATGGGAAACACTCTGAAATCCAAGATGGCTGCCCCTAATTTGCATATTTATGAATATTATTGATTTTCAGTGGCTACAGCCCCTAATAAGCAATAATTCCGGATTATTATTTGTCAGTTATGTTCTAAGTATGTATTTAAGATACCAAAGATGAGTTGCGATCGTGGCAACCTCTAGTAATGCATATTATTTGCATAATTATGTATTTTACCTAATTTGCATATTCCCCCAAATCGAGTATATTGGGAACCCGGCAAGTAAAAAAGACAAGTAATACCACTTTTCCAAGGTTTTAGGGGGCAACAAATCCATTTATGATACTTATTTACCTGTATCACCTCGGCAACCAACATAAATCCAAGATGGCCGTCTTTGTCATTTTAAAGTAAATATTGCTATTTGCTACTTTAATGGCATTTAATTTATCAAAATATGATTTGTTTACTGAAAGCAAACAACTACATTGTGATTCAAGTATTCTAGTTGCTCATTCCAATAATTAAAAGTCAAAACATTATAATATCAATCTAATATAACCGAAATAATATAGACGTGTATCATAACATGCGTAATTTAGGGAGCAGCCATCTTGGATTTGAGATGGATGCCATGGTGATACAGGTAAAAAAGTATCAAAAATGGATCTGCTGCCCCCCAAAACCTTGGAAAATTGGTATTACTTATCTTTTTTACTTGTCGGGATCCCAATATACTCTATTTGGGGGAATATGCAAATTAGGTAAAATACATAATTATGCAAATAATATGCATTGCTAGAGGTTGCCACGATGGCAACTCATCTTTGATATCTTAAATACATACTTAGAACATAACTGACATATAATAATCCAGAATTATTGCTTATTAGGGGCTGTAGCCACTGAAAATCAATAATATTCATAAATATGCAAATTAGGGGAAGCCATCTTGGATTTCAGAGCGTTTCCCATACAGCACTTACAAACGAGCACCGGAAATGGAATCCTTGCCCCAAAATACCATAGAATACCAGTTTTTATCAGTATTGCACCATTCCTAGATAAAAAAAATGACCCCTGACCTTATTTCACAAATATGAAAATTAGCTAATTATCTTTAAAATCGCCAAAATGCACCCTGGGACCAAAAATAAAAAATGGAAACATCACTTTTTCTCATCAGTAATGTATGTAGACCAAATTAAAAACTGTTTCCAAGATTATAGCAAAAAAATTCACAACATTTATTTGTACTACATTAGGGGATATACTATCAGCTGTCCATTGAGTAAACTAAATTTATGGTCTCAATATTCGAATGCAAAGCCTAACAAATGTATACAATCAATGATGGACAACAATAACAAGGCAAACGCCTTCAGCTGTACGATACCATTCGGAACTGGCAAAAGTGATAGTAATATGAGGCGATCATAATCTTGAAGCAAGGTAAATTTGGAAGAACTCTTTACAGAAAACTTGATTTTTAGGGAGATTGTACCATTTTAACCACTGTTAACCCTTTCAGCGTCAGCAGTGACAAATATAATATACTCTAGCCATAATTACATCGTTATAATATCATAAGTTTTGATGAGAAGTCCAAATGTGTGCAACGCATGTCCAACGCCATTTTCAGTGCAAATCGGCACAATTGGGGTTTTGTATTTGTGTATACAATCAGATATAATTTGAGATCCACTGAATGTAAATATGTCATTCAAAGAGCATCTAAAAGTACAACTCTTCCTCTGTAATATGGTACCAAATTATTTCAAATATTATAATATCATCATATTTTAATAATTTTTTTCCTGACTGTACCATTCTTTTTGATACACCCTGTATATTGCGCTAGCTGGACTATCGGATCAGTACAAAATCCAATATAAGAGTAAACCCCATGAAGAGACGGTATATTTCTGTCTAGTTTTGAACCAGCTTATTGATTAGTTGTTTTATTGTCTATTTTAGTCTGAATTTCAGTGAACATTGACAAATTGGCCCGTTTTCCAAAAACTTAATTCAATTTTTCATAAAAACTTTGCTCTGAATCTGTGGCGAAATATCGTGCCAATTATGAAAGAATATATTTTTTAAACAATCTCACATAACCAGTTCTTTGATTGCATAATTTGAGATGTGAATTTCAATGAACATTGGCAAATTATTATTTTGAGGGTATACTTATTTAACCCACTACATGTCACAACATATTATTTATTCTTTTTAATATCTAACAGCTGTAAACATTGTTTAATAAAGTTTGATTTTGTTCATGAGGGAAGGGCCGAAAAGCAGTAAAGAAAGTATGGCGGTTGGTAACGATTATATAAACAGACGTAAGTGGTGGTAGTGAAATAATGTTGTTAGTATTGACAGAGCACTCCTGAGAAAATAGTGTAATTGCCATAAATATATACTATTTTGACATTATACCATTATCTGAAAGGCAAATATTGTCGGTCCATTCACAAAATTATCTGCCCTACTTGGGTTTGAAAGGCATGAAAAGAAAACCAACGGAGCATCAAACAAGCTGTTTACCGATTACAAAGATCCCGTTAACTATTTTCACACCTTTACCTCCTAAGTCGCTCTTGCCAAAAAGGGTGGAAAATCATTTTTATTTGCAGAAGAAGGAAGCATTTTATTTCCAGTAACTGCGCACCTTTTCAACGATACCCGTCAATCTTGTGATAATTTGCACGTTTGTTATTCTAACATCTTACTGTCAAGGACTCCCCGCTATAGCATATACAGTACTGTTCCCGTGAAGTTAAAGATCAAACGCCATAATTATTTTGCTTTGATAGATCATAGGCTCCATGGATAGATCAAGGAAGCCCGAATTTTATTGTATTTGCAAGTTCATTCGCTAAGTAATTGATGGAGGCATGGGGTCATCTCCCCCCCCCCCCCCACCCCCCTTTAAGTGGATCATTTGCTCTTCCATGTAACTGGTGATTTGGTCTAGTTGTTTAAGAGCTCCACTCTTCGCACTTATCGGCCCGGATTCGAACCCTGGCTGCGTCTATCGGATGGTGGCGATAAAAGGCGGTATCCAGACGTAAATAATCATAGTTGATCGAACGCGCCTGTACCAACCAACTTGATACCCTCATAACAAACAAAAACGGACAAAATTGTATGATTTTATACACATGAACATTTCTAAAGGAGTCGTGGGGGCAATACCCACCCCCTCTCCCCCCCCCCCCCTATTTTGTGAATTATTGCTCCTCCACGTTCTTCTCCTCTGAACAAATAGTTTTAAAGGTTCGTGGGGTGGGGGGGGGGGGGGGGCATATGATGTAATAAAACAATAACAATGCATGTATCTTCTAAATAGTGCATTTCAAACAGAGGGAACTCTCAATGCCTATAATTATGTATCTCAAAAACATAACACATTTATTTGAAATCTACGTCTCACATTTAATGTACTAATAAACAAGTTGAAAACACCGCTCATACGTATAGTTGTCCATTTATTGGAAAACCCTGCCCCCCAATATAGGTCGATTATGGCTACACCCCCCCCCCCCCCCCCAAAAAAAAAAGAAGAAGCGGAAAAGCAATGAGCGGCCGCTTTGTAAAGGTAAAGTGGCCTTCTTGTTATTCCAACACCTTCGTGTAAGAAATAGTTTAAAACTATCTAAATAGTCACAGCGGGGGAAAAGTGTGCACGTTTGGTAAAGAAAAACAGAAGTCCCCTGAATGAAAAACTAGTTGAAAAGATGTTTAATTAAGCAGACTAGCACATATTTGAAATGTGGATGTTATAAAATAATGAAATATACCATACAGTTTTGTATTTCCTGTTCTATGCGGTTATTATTTGAATGAAGCTAGTTACGTTTGCAAGCAGTTGACAGTTTTGTATCATATAATTTGGTGTGGTTAGTATACTACACTATTACCATCTTTGTATAATTAGGAACATTACTTTACATCAAGTAAATGTTTTGTAATTTTGTCTAGATCAAAGAAGCCGAAATAAGGGCACCATGGGGAGAAGCACTGAGCGGGCGCTTTGTAAAGCCTTCTTGTTATTCCAACACCTTCGTGTAAGAAAGAGTTTAAAACTATCTAAATACTAAATAGTCACAGCGGGGGAAAAGTGTGCACGTTTGGTTAAGAAAAACAGAATTCCCCTAAATGAAAAACTAGTTGAAAAGATGTTTAAGCAGGACTAGTACATATTTGAAATGTGGATGTTATAAAATAATGAAATATACCATACAGTTTTGTATTTCCTGTTCTATGCGGTTATTATTGAATGAAGCTAGTTACGTTTTGCAAGCAGTTGACAGTTTTGTATCATATTATTTGTTGTGGTTAGTTACTACACTATCACGATCTTTGTATAATTACGAACATTACTTTACATCAAATCAAATTAATGTTTGTAATTTTGCTAGATCAAAGAAGCCGAAATAAGGGCACCATGGGGAGAAGCGATGAGCGGGCGATTTGCCGGCTTTCTCATTTCCAACACATTACAAAATATTTTAAGGATGTATCTAAATAGTCACAACAGGGGGGTTGAGACTTCATGTTTGCTTAATAATTTATAGAGAAATAATAGAGTCAATATAAAAAGTGCAATTGATCGGAAGGTCGGCACATATTTAAAGGTTGCATTAATCAAAACGAATTGTAGAATTAAAACGCCTCAATTCAATTCTCTTTTGTGGTTTGTCACAAATACATTGTAGGTGGGGGAGACTAAAAGTTGTGCTATTAAAATATAAGAACAAATAATTGAACTTTATTAATTAGTTGTACGTGATTTGCCATACTTTAACTAAAGAGGAAGGAAACGCTGGAGTTTTCGCTTCCTGTTACTGATAAGTGCATAATTCCTGTCACTTCTAGTCGTATATTTCCTCTTGGGTATCACTAATAATGGAAATAATCAATATTTTTAAACCACTATGAACTGTTTTGACTGAGCTCTGGAGGCTGCCATGTTTTCCAACTGTACCATAATATGAAACGTCATCTGAGTGCATCTGAACGTGCACTAAGAAAAGCGGGTTGCGAAACCACTTTAGCGGCAGATTCAACAACAGCGGTTACATAATCCGCCTTTGTATACTGCACGCTCAGATGCGTTCAGATGACGTTTTATATGGTTACCATTTGAAAATATGGCAGCCTCCAGCGCTAAGTCAAAATAGTTGATAGTGATTTTAAAAACCATTGATAATTTCCATATAATATTAGTGATACCTAAAGAGGAAATATAATACGACTAGTGTAATAGGTGACAGGAATTCCGTACTTATCGGTAACAACACGCGACAATTCCAACGTTTCTTTCCCCTTTATAGATCGAACCATAATCAGGCATTTTAAAAGATGTGGTTTTATAGTTCTCATTTATAATTCATTTCATTCATGAATCATAATTGAACTACCCAGCTAGCCACCTGACGTCGGGCAGATGTCGGAAGTTGGTTGCCGGATGTCGGCATATCGCCGTTGGCTCGAGGTTAAAATGTCCGCCAGCCCAACATCGTCACGACGTCACAATGGCCCAACATCATCTCATGACATGATGTTGGGCCATTGTCGGAAAATGACGTTATGCCAATATATCACAAAAATGACGTCGTGACGATGTTGGGCTGGCGGACATTTTAACCTCGAACCAACGGCGATATGCCGGCATCCGGCAACCAACTTCCGACATCGGCCCGACTTCAGGTGGCTAGCTGGGTATGTATGACATATCGAATCACTTTAATGGACTTTAATAGTCAACGAGCAAGTATGTTTTTCTTGACACATAGTTGTGGCATACTGCACTTTTAAAAAAAGCTACTCAAATACATACGGTACCGCCGCTTTGTGAGACAACATTTTTGTTTTTGTAAGTGAAGTATCATGTTTTTGCAACCTTGTCCTTAGTTGAAAAATGTTCAATTTAGAGGCAATTATAACTGCCCAAGGCCATGCACTTGCAAAACATTAGTGTTTAGTCTCGCAGTATGTTGGCCATACATCGTTGGTTTAGAAAGAAAAGGGTGCTTAGACACCTACTTTTTTTAAAGATAATTGTGAGAGGGTCAGTTTGGGGGCTAAGAATTCGGAGATGATTGTGTTTAAAGTTTGTGAACCTTGTAGGAATCAAAATTAGCTCTCATATTCTTCAATTAATTTAATATTTTTATAAATTATGAATAATTATTATCTGTAAGAATTGGCATATACTGACATAGATAAAGGCTCCGACCTATATAATGGAATCCAAATGTATAATTAATCTAGCCCTAAACCAGCTTAGCGCCCTTTTCATAGTTTTAGTTAAAGGACAATGAAATCCAGACAAATTGTTGTATGCAATACTATAATACACAGCAACTTCACTGAATACACTAAATAGGATGAATAGTCCCTGAAAATTTGAGTACAATCGGTCAAGAAATAAGAAAACTATGGTGTCTTTGAAAAGAGCCATTTATTTATACGAGTGACTCAAATTGGCAACGCACTCTGGCAAAGTTGTGGACTACTCCCCATACATTTTGTACACAAAATGTCAATTTTGTTCAATTTTCTCAAAATGTATGTTTACCCTTTGTTTGAGTTCAACATATGTTTTGTAGAGAATGCATTTACATATAAACATATCATGAGTTGGGGGAATTAAAAAGTGTGACTATGAAGAAAAATGTAAAAATGGGAACATTCGTGTGCAAAAACATATGGGGAGTAGTCCACACATAATATCAGAGTGCGTTGCCAATTTAAGTTCCCCATAGGAATAAATGGACATCTTCAAAGAGCCATAGTTTTCTTGTGTCTTGTCCGATTATGCTCTAAATTTCAGAGATTATTCCTCCTAATCTCTTCAAGTATATATGAAAGCAACATTGTGCTTGGGTTTCATTGTCCTTTAATATCAATGAAATAACATAACACGGGCATTTATATATGTATACATTTTCATATGTGTTACAAAACGTATCACATAACAATAATAGATTACAATTATAATATATACAACAACAACAACAACAAAATTGTCATAGCAGTGGGCTATAAGCAAAAAACATGATGATTTCTAGTTCAAGTTTGTTACTGATCTAATCTGTATGGACAGGTGTATTGAATCGACAAAAGGAAATATGCAGTCAATGATTTGAAAAACAATTAATAGTCCAAGGTCCATAGGCGTACTCAGGGGAGGGGGTTGGGGGTTCAACCCCCCCCCCCCCCTTTGACAAAAAAATGACTGTTTTTTTTTGGGGGGGGGTTTGAACCCCCCCCCCCCCCTTACTAATTTTAACTGGTCTCCAGACCAAATTTTAGCGGTCTCGACCGTAATTTTTGATGGTCTCGTCCTCGAAAAGTGCCCAAAACCGTTTCGGCCTCGAAAATGTCGAAAATTGTTGGTCTCGGCTGCGAAAATTTTCTACGACTAACCCCCCCCCCCCCCCCCTGCTTACAGGATTCTCAACCACTGGATCTTGGTCTCGGTCTCGAAAATTGTGTTACTGATCTAATCTGTATGGACAGGTGTATTGAATCGACAAAAGGAAATATATTATGCAGTCAATGATTTGAAGAAAAACTAGAAGGCCGACAAAGTCAGCATACCCACGCCTCCCATTAGCCCTGTTCTACCCCTTCGTCGGCCTCAACCCAGTCTAGATGTATTCAATATGTAAAAATGAACATCTGTTCATCTTCACATTAGTGTCGGGTCAATAATAATTATTAAATAAATAAATGTATTTTTCGGAAACTTACCAATTTCTTGGCGCTTCAAAGTTCAGATCAGCGTGTTGCAATTCAATTCCGTTCCGTATTAATTAACCCGGAATCGAAAGTACCGTACCATAACATATGGTACCGTGCGCGCGATCGCGATGCACACCTGGACTAAACTTGTTAGTTGCTGCTCGATTGGATTCAGCGCGAGCGAGGTTACCGTATACGTACCGCGCCTATAACGTGCAGATATTATTTAGGCACACACGTGCATTAAATACATACTCAAACTTCAAGGTTCCACAGAATTTGCAGGGGTCAACCAATCATCACCAAAATCTAATCGATTCTTCCATGTCACTATCCAAACATTCCCTGAAAATTTGGTGCAAATCCGTTCACCCGTTCTCTAGTTATCTTGTACACAAACAAACAAACAAACAAAAAAACAAAAAAAAAAACAGACAAACAAACAAACATACGGAACCCTTTACATAACCCCCTGCCGATTTCATCGGCGTGGGTAACAATTAATAGTCCAAGGTCCATAGGCGTACCCAGGGGGGAGGAGGGGTTTGGGGAGTTCAACCCCTCCCCCCCCCCCCCTTTGACAAAATAATTACTGTTTTGGGGGTTTGAACCCCCCCCCCCCCTCCCCCTTTACAAATTTTAACTGGTCTCGAGACCAAATTTTAGCGGTCTCGACCGTAATTTGTGATGGTCTCGTCCTCGAAAAGTGTTGAAAATTCGCGGTCTCGGCGGCGAAAATTTTCTACAACTACTTCCCCCCCCCCCCTCCTCCCCCACGCTTACCGGATTCTCAACCACTGGGTCTTGGTCTCGGCCTCGAAAATTGTGGACCGGACCTGGTCTCGGTCTCGAAAATTAATCACATACAAATAATAGATTACAATTATGATATATACAACAACAACAAAATTGTCATAGCAGTGGGCCATAAGCAAAAAACATGATGATTTCTAGTTCAAGTTTGTTACTGATCTAATCTGTATGGACAGGTGTATTGAATCGACAAAAGGAAATATGCAGTCAATGATTTTAAGAAGAAAAAAATGAATAGTCAAAGGTCACCATATTTTATGTACTAAATATATATCTGCATGTTAAAGGGACTTAGTAACATTGTCCAAATCCTCAAAATCCAATTGGAATTTTAGCGGTTCCCTCATACCTTGTTGTATTCGTATTTACAATAAAAGCATGTGACAGGTTTTGTTTTTTTAAATTTCCCTTTCGTTAAAAAGATATTTACGATTGAAGTGTTCAGATGTTCAATAATCCACTGGATCGTCAAAACCGTGTACAAAGTGAGTACAATGATTTAGTGATATCACTTTGCATTTTTGCTCATTAGTCGGCCATATAACGTCCATTTAACTTGACATTTTCACACAACACCCAGTGGACATATCAGATAACAACAATATACATTGTATCAACCACTCATCACTTTTTGCACATGTCAACAAAGTTACTAGATCCCTTTAAGAGGAGGGCAAGATAATAACATTAAAAAACACAAAACAAAAATACCGGTTGAAGGCATAGTTTTATTGAACTTGACATACAGACATATATACATTATCTCGATTACAACGACGCAGACCGACGTCTGTAACTATCTGTATATTTATTTGTATTTCGCATTTTACAAATTGTGGAATGTATTTTTTCTCATTTCAATATACAGGTGAGTCCTGATTTATTTTTTAATCATATATTTGGTTTCACATTTCAGAAATTGTGGAATGCATTGAGTCCAAACTCAAATGTATGTATGCAGGTTTGATTGATTGACTGATTGATGATACTCAAAGCCAGTTCCCTTTGTGGCACAGGGTGGCTTGTAATTTTATTTGTCAATATCCGTTTACATTTATGATTACGATGGCATTCCTCAATTGTACAATTATTTTGGGATTGAAGTGATATGTTTTTCTAATCTTTATTGGCAGGTGTATCATATTGTATTGTATTTACACAATTATATGTAGTCGCTGAATGTTAAAATACAATTTTTTGTTTATAACTAAAACATTCCACATTTCTGAAATTGTCAGAATACAGTATTTGCCCAAATTGCATAATTCCATTTGTGAGAGATATTGCCAAAATTCAATAGAATTGTGAAGATTGTTTGCAACTGCTGACCAATATTTGTATTGTGTAATAAAGTATATTTATTCAGGCAATAAACTGTATTATCAATAACGTGTAAAACGCTATAACAACCTCAGAATACTGCAAAATAATAATACGTGGATACTATTCGCATAAATATTTTGGCTAGGCACTATGCTCCCAACTCCCAAGTGAGTAGAAAATGTGTGTGTCAGAATTATGGATTGATTGTGTAATTTTATTCAATGATCAAGGTAATAGGTGATTATATTATTGACCATTATCTTGTATGGGAACATTGTTGATTTTGTATATTATTATAATTATAATAATAATAAAAGTCATGTTCATTTAAATTTATATGCAAACTGATACCAACGGATTAACAACTCGTCCATTATACAAATGTTTATGTACGATTCAATTACATTCACATGATAACGGAGTTGCCTATTGCCTTTCAAAGGTCGTTACAAGCAGATGGCCGCTATGTACGGGTGGTCGCGACTGCTTGTTCATATCCCTCTGTCACACTTATTATGTCCCCCAGTTCACTGGAACAGTCGCTGAATTAACTATTTACATCATTTGCACTAGTGCTATACTAGGCTAAGCAAACATAATCATCCATCAACATGAAGGCTTAGACTTACCGAGTGACATAAAACTCGTTGGTCATCCTGTGAATCATATCAAATATGATTTTTTCTTTTCTTTTCTTCTTCATTAATGCAGTCCGAATAAACAGAAAAAAGGAGTGTCTTAATTCCCTGAACCTGTCTGTATATTATGTTGCAATCAATACTCTGTTAGTCTGTTTGCATTAACATCCGGGTCTCTGATTAAAAACTCTCAATCAAAATAATGACAGAACTACAGAACTTGTTAACATTTTGTTAACCGCATTTGATAGATTGACAGACATTCGAGTAAACTTATTGAATTGTGTGAGACTTGTTGGATCGGTGTAAAAAAAAAAGAAGAAGAAGAAGAAAAGGACCATATATCTGTGGTATTGTATGAAGCTTTCCTGGTATTGTGTGGTATATCACCTGAGTTCATCTTCTGATCTTCCAATGACAAAGTGGAGATCATTATGGGTGACCATGTGTCTATATACACATGACTACAATGTTGTAATTCATTCCGGGAATTCATTGTTATGTTTGTATGTATACGTATCCGGAACTCAGGGATGGGGATGAATTTTATTGACGGATAAGCACGTAACATATACTTACTTTATATTAATTGTATATAGTGTACTGAATTATGACTGACGAAACTAATATCATGGATAGTATCCTAGTACTATCAATGCTAATAATATGTTCGATCTCATATGCATATATAGTTATTTTGATAATTTTACAGTTATATGTAAGATTAGAATACAAATACTTATTTTTCAAATCCATTTTTATCTTAATTTGCGTTCTCGCTTTACTTGAAATTGTGTCACAATTTGTCCCATTTGCACGCACTTACTACATGTATATAATGTACACCAAAGAAAAGAAAAGTGCACAGCAATTACATACAATATACAGGTCTGTCAGTGGCGTAGTATAGCGTGGTCGGACTAATTGGGGGCACCCAATTATTTTAGGGGCACTCCTCTCTGTATATCTTTACTTTTTTTTCCGCAGAGCTTCCCCCCTTTTGTAACTTTTGTTCTTCTTCATAGTATTGGGGGCACTTGTTCTTGGTGCACCCCTCCCCCCCCCCGAAGCTAAGCCACTAATTTCAGTTCTGAATGTATAATGTATAGGATGATTGATGGCCTTTCTTGCCCACGTAATGTAAAGAAAACTGTATAATTTATGCATCTATAAATACATTTGTTACTAAAGGACACTATATATGCAGTCACTCTAATTTTACCTTGAAATATGTTTAATGTGATTATGATTACTTCCATTAGCGAAATTGTTCATGCCAACTAGATACATAATAGTATATGACATTCACCTTAATTAAATGGAGATATTGTACGTGCAGACCTTCTATTGTCTGAAATGGATTCACATCGGCCCTCGCATAAAGTACATGTACATTATGTTTGAAATAATGTTATAGACTCATCGACATACAAGCAAGGCGGGGTGGGGGCTAAATATGGGGCTGCAGCCACCGAGAGTTTTGAGGGAACAAAAATCAACATTCGAGCGAAAACCATCTCAAATTCAGGCAAAACTATGTAGTTTGGGATTACATTCATAACATAATGAGTGGAAAATTCAGTTCATATGAAATTTTGGCAAAATCATACCGTTGTCGGACAAAATTCTGTCATATATTTGGGAAAATGATTCGGGCAAAATAATGTCATTTTCGATAAAGATCACAACATTATCGTGCATCTATATTATTAGCTTGTCAAACCTGTAAACAAACTGTGGAGGATGGTATTCGGGTAATATACCTCAGCCCCCCCCCCCCCCCCCCCCCCCCCTCTACTGGCCAAAATGTTCCTCTACGCCCATTATCATATATAGACTTTTGGAAATTTGGTAGAGAGGGGATTAATGCTTGTTAGGCGGCAGGCGGTGCATGGCTTTAATATATAGGCATTATTTCAAATTAAAGGCCTATTAGGATTTTGCATCCTCAAAAAATGAAGACAAATCATAATTTCAAACCTGTATGGAGCATTTCACAATTGAGTTTAAATTCTTAATGTTTCAATTTCAACAAAACATTACAAATCAATTATAATCATTTTAAAAAATTAAGGCAATAAATATTGGAAACAAGAGGGGTCCACTAAAAAGCAGTTTGTGAGGTAAACACAAATATACCAAAGAGGTTTTTAAATTGCTGTTTATGATCTGTCTATTGAACGAACATAATCAAGCAACAGTATAGAGTATAGGCCTACTTTTTCCTTTATATCGTCGATATAGCCTACATTGTCAATTTCTAGAATGATTTATTTAGATTTATTATCCATTTTAGTTCGTACTTTATATTTAGTTTGAGACAAAGGTGAATGAAAAATGTCTCTTTAATTCAGCTGCTCTGAAATAATGTACATAGGCGCCACATGGAACAACAACTGTTACCAAATGTTGTAGAGGGATGATCCAACGGGACACAACTATATGTATAGACGCACAAGCAGTTTCAACTACATATTGACACGTGTACAATTGATTAACTAGCAGGACCCCCTCACCCCCCCCCCCCACACACACACTTTAGTGGAAGTTCTCCCCCTCCCCCTGTTGTTACCCCCCAAAAAAGTTAGAGACAAAAGACATACATTAATAACATCCCCCTTTTGAAAGCAGGTATTGTGTCCTTCAAAAAACATCCATTGGTGTTGTTATGGGGTCATGGGGGAGGGGGGCTGGTAAAAAATCTATTTAAAAATAAATAATTACAGATAATAATGCGCGTGCCCCCTCCCCCCCCCCCCCCCCCCTCGCCTAAAGAATACAATCATAATGTTAGCACAAATTCCCATTATATGTGAATCTGGAACCCCAGCCCCACCCCCCCCCCCCCCCCCCCAACCACCCACCCCGTCATATGTGACCTTGGGTTGTGTATGTAGGGTAATCCATGAGATTCATCCATTTAATTAATTAAATGGGCAGGCACGATCAATCCGTATGCTAGTAATTATTCTAAACTGCGCGTACATTGTCTGTATATATGTCAGGGATACACATTTTCAACAATTAATTTCCATTAATGTGCCATTTTGTTTGTTGGTCGCTTGTCTATGTCAATTAATTTGATGAAGCCTTTCACAGTTAATTGTCATATTTCTGATATCTGGGGCGTATTCCCTTAGTAGGCTACCCGAAAGACAATGAATTTTCACTATTAATCAAATTAGACATAATCTCATCATAATATTTGAATGTATTTTAATTTTGGAATATCGTGCATGGTAATATTTGATATAAAGTGGATGAAATTGACGAAGTTGAAAAAGGTTCGAATATTTTGTAGATGTGTGGTCCATTTGCTTTCAAATGGATACAATGACAAATATGATGAAATGTAAGTTTGATGTGTCCGGATATGAAATATGTGACTTCAACATAAGAATATATACACACTTCGATCAGACAATCTTCAACCCCTTTATGATGATTATATTTGCGTGTGCATACAGAAATAAGAACAAATATGAGGGAAACAAAATCTGGTGAAAAGAAGTCCATTTGATGTGAAATGGATGAAATGATCAAATATGATGAAAATGTAAGTTTGATGTGTCCGGATATGAAATATGTGATATCAACATAACAATGCATGCACACTACTATCAGTCAATATTCAACCCCTTTGTAATGTGTTTGTGTATGCATACAAAACATATGAACTATAGTATGAAGATAAAAAACATGAAAAGGAATATCAAAGTGGTTGAAAAGTGGTGAAAGGGAAACATGCGACTCTGTGGGAATTAACATGTACCCTTTATACTTAAAGTGATGCATTATATAACTTCATGAAATTGTCCCAAAGTGATAATTATTTGAGACTTCAATCAATCATACATGAATTTGAATTTGATTTTGAAGTATTACGATTTCATTGTTCTATTCTTCTGAATGTTGTGTCGGTGATAGCTTCATAGAAAAAAGAACAATGCATACCGAGCGAAAAGGGGTGGAAAATCAATGAAAGATTCTATACCACGTTTGCCCATTGATGTTACAATTGAAAAGAGTCCGGAACTCTTTTCATTCGTACGTATAAATAGGGAGACATTTGACAAATCAAAACCAATTAATTCTTCCGTTACCATAAGCTAAAACAACAAGAGAGATGTGAAAGCTCCAAGTGATTTTGACTGATTTTGACTGAATTTGACATAGTTAACGGATCACTTTAATAAAAATTAAAAAAACATTTGCTTTCGAGTCATTCTTTACAACCCACTTGATATAGGGTGACATGATTTCTGTATGTATATTAAGTGCTAATAAATGACAATGGACCCATTTCCTGTTGGAATGAAGCCTTTAGAAAGTGTGCACTTATCCAAATCTGTCAACCAAGCCCGGTCGTTGTTCGACTTTGAATTTAGTTTTTTTTTGTTGATTTAAAAGTGTTTTATTTCCGGAGGGAAAGATGGACTAAGTGGAGTTACTCTATCTATAAAGACAGGTGGCGTAGCGTTGTCCGATTTAATTTTTACGGGGGGAGGGGGGGGGGGGGGGTGGCTCGTGAATTATTGGGGGGAGCTCATGTATTTCGTTATTGTTTTGATTTCTACCCTTAGCTTTGTATTGAGTTGATTCTTGGACGTTACCCAATTAGAATAATGTACCTTTTATATATACTACTTTTTAAAAAAGTTATATGTTTTAATTCTGTTACTCTGTATTTTGTGAATTTTGTTTCATCTTTTCAACAATTTAATACTGAGGAAATGGAAATGGAACTGGAAATGGCATCAACAATTTGTCAAATTATTGGGGGGGGGGGGGGGGGGCACGTGAATCATTGGGGACCGGGACACATTATATGTGTTTATTTATTTGTATTTCATTTTTGAATGTTTTATCAAATTATTATTGGGGGTGGGGGGGGGGGGGGGGGGCACGTGCCCTCGTACAGCTACGCCACTGAGTGGCGTTAATCTTTTTATGAAGTTGAATAAACGGATGACGCGCCAAATATTTGCTCTATACCTGCCTAAGATTTGTTTGCCCTCCATTTTGCTCAAATATTTGCTCGCATCGACATAAATCGCCATCATGAGCTAGAGCAAATTCATGTCTGAACTTTGATGTCTTGACAGGCCAATAAACTGCCAGGTTGGATATAGGGACATAATTATTTGGCATAAAATAAAACAAAACAAAACAAAACAAAACCCAATATCGCTACCTTTGATGTGGCATTAGTTAACGACTACTAAAGAGAACCCCTTCAAATTAATGAGAATATCGTTGAAAAATATTACAATAAAATAAAGTTTATGACATTTTAAAATTTCGATAGCGTTTTGTCGTTGAATATTTTTGAAAGAGTAGTCCGTGCGACAAGAAAAGCACCGAATTTTGTTCAACTGTCATAATTATTTTCAAGTGTAATAAAAGAGCCGGTTTCGTATATACCACCTATATAGAGATTTTAATTGTCAGTTAAAATCTTTATAATTATAGGTGGTGCAAATGCATACAGTAGTTAAAATTAAAGATTCCGTATATAAAACAAGTTAATCAACAACTTGCTCTACTAGTACTAGTCTAGACGTTAATTCAACATTAAGTTTCTCGGAATTTCATTCCATGTTTATTCTCTGTATACAGGTGTCAGTTTGCTGACCACTTAGACCCGTCTGGATTTACTATTGTCCGGAGAGGATGACCATTTTGATTTGTGAAACGGATGACCTCTTCTCCTTTTCTCGTTCGCAAAACCACAAGTGACTCTTGAAAATATTTGTCTGCAATTCTTTTAATTTGTTCTAGTTTGTTATAGTAATCTTCTTTATCTCCCTAGTTCGTTCTTTCTTTCTCTCTTTACCTCTGCCCACATGCAGGCGTACATGATTATGCCCGAATATTACATGAGCTTGCCCGAATATAACACGATTTTGTTGTCATTATACCCAAAGTTTAGGCCTTTTTGTCCATCTATCGCCGTTTCCAACCCCCCCCCCCCCCCCCCCTTCCCCTGGGGTGCGGGCTGCAGCCCCCTATTTCTTATTCTTCTTGTTCATAATTCTCCCTATAGAGTTGTTAAAATCTGAACACTCAACTCGTACATATCTTTATATCGGAAAAGAAATTTGGAAAACCGAAATCGAAATCTGTTCCATCCTTCTGCAGATTGCAAATAATGTACATACATGTTTTCGTATTACGAAATAGAAGAAAAAAAATCCACCAATTCATTACGTCGTAACCACCCCAGACAATATTATTATTGCCTTTGAAAACACCCTTTATGTGGTCGAAGACTACCACAGTACCAGCGCTTCACGTAACTATAGAAACGCGACTAGCCGACCAGGCGACAACCTTTCACAACCCACGCTCTGTTATGAGAAGAAATATTGAGCCTTTGTGATTGTTTTGCCGCGAAGAGACATCCTCTGAATACAAAATACATGTTTATGTCATATTTCGTCTCCGGTGGCGAAGCAACTGGGCAGTAATTGTGGTGGGGGCCTGCCCACTCTTTTGGAATCCCGTCCCATGACTGCCCTCAGTGGTGTAGCGTGGTCCGACTGATTGGAGGTGGGTGGTGGGGGGGGGGGGGGGCACATTCTTATATATATATATATTTTTAAATATTGTGTACCCTTATTTCGTATTGTTTTGTCAAATTATTGGGGGGTGTGCCCCCCCCCCCCCCCCATGTATTCGCATTTGCCTGTCGTTCTTCTTGTCGAAAGTAATTATAAATATGTTACAACAAAATAAATAAAATAAACTAAAACACAGGCTGCTCATTAAAAGGAAATCTTCTGCACCCCATCCCCCTCTGTGATACAAAATATTAGCATTAGTGACGAAGCTACTATAGGGACACGGGGGCGCATGTCCCTCCTCAATAGTCCAACAAAAAGCAACAGAAAAAGAAGACAGTATGACAACACCCGAAAGCACAAAGTATATGCGCCCCCATGCGCCCACCCCAACACCCATCCCCCGTGCTATAGTACGCCTCTGCTTATTACACAACTGTGTTGTAGTCTCTCTGTTTTCATTTATTTTATTTTCTTTTGTTCCCCTCGTCAAATGATTGATGATTCACCGATATGCAATGCATCAACGTCAAAGGGAATTGTATTCACGTGGTTGAATTTTAATAGCAATCTGTGGACAATGTCTGTATATACTATAGGTCTAATGAAGTGCATTGATACAATTTGCAAAAACATTATTAGTGTCTATAATTTCCATTAATCATGATACGTTTGCCCCCTTTTTATTGATATCCTTTCTTATGCGGGTTAAGTATCTTTGTATAAAGGGGAAATTTGCATTATTTACTATTATCATTGGTTGGTTATTTGGTTTTTGCAGACGCATTCAATCAATTGTGATTATCTACGTCTGCGACTGCCCTTTATATTATTATCGTCACCTAATCATAATAGTTTCTCAATGTATATATACATGTATAACTATGTAGTAATTTAAACAAGAATGAACAATAAACCATTAACCTCGTGTAATTAAAACCTTGAAGTTGATGGTTGTCGCTAATTTCAATAACTGATTTACAAGTTTCTTTTGTTAGTAACTAATGATATATGTATTTGCAAATGATATTTAACCAATGCACTTTGCAACCACGCTTTCACTCATACAATGTCTTCAAATCTATTCTTACCACTTTTACTGAAGAAGATAACATTAATTACAGGCAAAATATTCCAAAAGTTATTGTTCTCCTCGAAAACAACTTCAGCGAACAAGATAACAACTAATATTATAATGAAAGTAACGATAATTTGAATACTTTAATATTTATCTGTGCATATTGTGTGTGGCTGTGTGTGTACACTATTGAAAAAATAAAACATATTTTATTAACACATAATTGAATGCTGGTATTTAAACAAATATTAAACCTCATATTAAATTCTGAGGGAACTGGTATAATATAAACGAATTGCACATACTATCCACACATTTTGTTCAAAGTAGTTATGAATGTATTCACCTGTCTGAGAATGATACAAACAAATCTTTTTAAAAAGTAAGCTAAACAGGTGCCTAATAATTATTGTATTAAATTTTGCACCACCATTTGATTGTATACCCTGGATATTGTGGGAAAATAGATATTTAACGACTTCAAACCACAAAAGGTTTTTGAGGAATAGAGTGATATCATCCATTTATCAAACAGCCCATGTTTATAATGACAGCACAATATACTAAAATATACCTTTTGTGCCAAGACGATTATGATAATGATTTTTTTTTAGGGTAACGACTCAGCGCCCCTGGCTATGTAAATAGACAGTTGCAGGTTTTATAGGAGTGGTTTTTAGACTGATGCATGATTTTAGGAGTGGTTTTGTTGTCCCGAATAAATAGGGAGCATCATCAGAAGTGTGTATTGGCGTATAGGAGGCGGAGGGGGGGGGGGGGGGGGGGCTGGGGGCTGCAGCCACCGGGAGTTTGGAAAACGCCCATATTAGGGCAAAAAGCACTTCAAATTTGGGCAAACCCGAATGTCATGTTCGGGCAAAACCATGTCATATTCGGGCAAAACCATGTTATATTTGGGCAAAATCATGTCTACTCAGGCAACACCATGTCTTATTCGGGAAAATGATATCATATTCGGGCAAACTCATTCTGTATTCAGGGCAAACTCATTCTATATTTAGGGCAAAATATGCCATTTTCGGGCAAGATAATATTAATTTTGGACTTATCCATCAGCAAAAAGAATATCTTCAATGAGGCGAGAACGTTGTTTTTTTTTTTTTTTTTTTTTTTTTTGCTTGTCAGGTGAAAAGGCGGGAAGGAAAATTATTCGGGCAATATTAGGACTTAACCCCCCCCCCCCCCCCCCCCCCTGAGAAAAGTCATGTGAATTATTCCGAATCCAGCCAACGGCCTTGGAACAACAAAAGTGATGCGCAAATCGTGTAAATAAAAGTACTGAAGACAAAAGTTTGATATAAATCAAATATGGCATTGTTAACTTGTATCGCAATAAAACGGCTCAGTTAAAGGGATAGTTGAGTGTTGGTATAGGGGGGCACTTCACAAAATATTTTGTTGTGAGATAATGAAAAACTGACTGTCAAATTTGAAAGAACATACAATTTGAATGACAGAATAAACTTTATTTGAACAAAATCGGTTCAGAAACGGCTGAAATATCCATAAACATATTTTTATTCAAAAATTCTTCACCAGGGGATATTTTGACTTTTAAGAAAATTTTTGACTACTTTGAAAACAATCTGAATAGGTTTTTAAAAAGTTGTTGATGATATCTCTATTGAATCGTTATTTTAACAAAACATTAAATGCACACTTTTGTATGAAAAATGGCTAAAAACAATTTTTTTTTTAGAGAGCGCTCTCTTGAGTTGTAACGGCTCTTTTTGAATGAATGATAATAGGGGTTTTACTTAGCCGTTTGTAATTGTGTATACTTTTCGAGCATGGTGAAGTTATAACTATTATTTTGTACCGTAATGGTGCAGGTTTTGGTTACTAAAGTTAAGTTTGACCAATACTCAACTATCCCTTTAACTTGTATCGCAATAAAAACGGCTCAGTTAATAGCCCTGTATCATATTAAAGTCGTGTTTACCTTTTTTATGATGATCACCTAAATCCATTTCTCATGTTAATGTAGATCTAAGTGATATCTTATACAAGTTACAATAAAGTCTAGAATTATTTTGCTCATCGTAAGAACCCTTTCAGATATAATTCTGGCACCTCACATTCCGAAATTCAAAGGAAATTATGGTGATAGTCAACAGAATATCCAAACTCAAATTATCAATTTGCTTGAAATTGTACAATATTAATAATGGAATTGAGTTATTACCCTGCAGATGAAGTTATCATAAAATAAGGAGAATTTTTCAAACATCACATGACGTGAATAGTCATCCATTCTTGTTGTCGTTACGTTTTGAAAACCGACTGTATTTATCAATTGATATGCACACTCCGACCTAAACATGTTAAATACAAAGCAGGACAATATTTGTACCACGATTCAGTTTTATAAATACCTCCAATAGAGTTCATGCCAGGTTTGAATAATGCAAACCATTTCGTACGTAAATAATATGAAAACAAAAACATTGTGAACGATTATATCAATGCCCATGAGCCGCTTGGAAGGAATGCTCCCCAGGGAGTGGGAACGGTGCACACAATGTGTGCTGGTTTGCATTGTATCCTATGGTCGGGGTAATAATATCATTGTAAAGCGCTTAGAGATGAGAATCAATCATATTAGGCGCTATATAAATCGAGTATATTATTATTACTATTATTATTATTATTATTATTTTATCTCTGACTTAGCGTGTGTACAAATGTAAAATGCCCATAAGTAAAGTCATAACCCCGATCGGTCAGTCATTTTGCGTTAATTATCTGATCAAATATGATGTTCCTACATAATGGGCCTATTTAGGACCTATAGTATATTGCAGAGAGGTGGGTGGACTCATAACTATAGACTACCAGATTAGTTAGTAATTAAATTCATCCTGCTTTCAACGTTGCTTTCTGTAAACGATAACATAACCCCTATAATAAGTCACCCCAACACACTGATCAATCAAAGTAATTTGATAATAATTTGCGAGCATCCAACATCCAATTAACGTGAAATTTTCACACATTACTTTGTGGACATAATTATATCTGATCACTCCAATACACATTTTATTAACCACGCATCATTTTTTGCACTTGTCAACAAAGTTACTAAGATCCCTTTAAAGGGGTAGTTCAGTTTTGGTAGAGAGGGCGCTGCACATCACAATTTTGTTGTGAGGTAATGAAAAACTGAGTGTCGGATTTGAGAGAACATGCAATTTGAATGGCAGAATAAACTTTATTTGGTCAAAATCGACCCAGAAAAACACCAGAATCGATCAATAAACATATCTGATCTTATAATTATTTGGGGCCCAAATAATTAGATGATTTTTTTCAAAAAATTAAAAAAATGCTTGCACTTTTTCAAAAATTTTCAAAAGCGTTTTTTAAATAGTTGTTGATGATCTCTCTATTTAATAATTATTTCAATAAAACATCACATGCATAATTTTGTATGAAAAATGGTTGAAACCTATGCCTTTTTAGAAAGCGCCCTCTTGTGTTTTAATGGCTCTTTTTGAATGATAACAGGCTTTTTACTTAGTCGTTTGTAATTTTGTATAACTTTCGAGCATGTATAGAGTTATAACTATTAGTTTATAATGTTATTGTCCAGGTTTGGTTACTAAAGTTCAGCCTTACCAAAACTGTACTACCCCTTTAACGTTCCTGTATCATATAGAAAGTCATAAATTAACCATGGACCTATATATAGGATCATAGTAGATCCATGAAAATAACATACCAGCTTTCCTAGTAATGAAATGCATCCTGTCTCCTACTTTGCTTTCTTAAAAAGATAACATGACCCAGAATATAAGTCACCCCAACATGCACCCCGATCAATCAAAGTCATTTGATGATCATGTTCGAGCATCATCTGATCAAATATTATGTTCCTACATAATAAACATGGGCCTAATACTAATAGGACCTAGTAGGTACATCATTATTATGGCATACATACATTACATACCAGCTCTGTTAGTAATTAAATTCACCCTGTCTCTGACTTTACTTTCTTAAAATCATACCATGTTCCAGTATAAGGGCACCTTTATACACCCAATCAATCAAAGTCATTTGATGATCATGTTCGAGGGGTTCGAGCATCATCTGATCAAATAGTATGTTCCTACATAATAAACATGGACCTATATGTCCATAACATACCAGTTAGACTATAGTAAGTACAGTCTTACATACATACCACTTTACCAGCTTTGTTAGTAATTAAAGTCATCCTGTGATCCTGTGATCTAGTAAAGTCTCCCCATACAATATACATGCCCCGATCAATCATAAAGTCATTTGATCATGATGATCGTAATTATTTGCGGGCATAATCAAATATAATCATACTCAGTGAGGTATAGCGGGGCTCGCAAATTATTGGGGGCACACTATGTATTTCCTTATTTTTATAAAGAATTTCCCCTAATGTATTTGTTCGTTTGTTTGTTTGTTTGTTGTTGTTATTTTGTTAAATTTATTATTATTATTATAATTTTATTTATTTATTTATTTATTTATTTATTTATTTATAATTTTTCTTTTTTTTTTGGGGGGGGGGGGGGGGGAGGGGGGGGGGGGGCACATGCATCCATGCCTTCCGGCGCTACACCACTAATCATACCTGTACATCACGTAGTACTATACTTTTACAACAAGTTATTGTTATGGAAAGGGTTGTTCAACCCAAATCATTTGTGACCTTCGATTAATACCCTTGGGCTTTCATGTTTCGTTGATGTCTATTGTGGTACATGTTATTTATATTATGAAAATTAATGCAGTAATGCATGTTGAACCAAGGAGGTTGAACGTCGATAGCAATTATAACATACAGTTTGTATTGATTGCTAAAATCCTTATACAAAGAAAATACACATTGAAATCCAATAATAATTGAAATCCAATAATGTATCTATCACGGAGTTTTCTATCTATCTATCTAATCTATCTATCTTTCTACGTGTACAAATTTTCTTGAAATTGTAAATGGAATACATTATATTATTTTCAACTTACCAGGAAAAGGTAATACAATCAGGGAGCTGATATTTTGGTACCTCAAGTCCTCAATGCTACATTATTTTGTAAATTCATCTCAAACAAAAGTCCAAAAACAGGCTGACTACTTTATAATACTAGTATACCCCACTACATTACGGTCAGTCACGAACACCCCTATTTCCACAGTGGATTAACTTTTCCAACTGCCCCGAATCACGGAATCTGCATGCACACCGCATCGTATTGAAAATAACTTCATTATTCTGCAGGGACCAATCGGGTAAGCACCGATGTTTTATCCAGCCTAGCCTGCGCCTAGCCTCATATGAACTTCCTATGCATTTATACATGCACTTTTCACTGAACATAACGTTAGTACTACTTCAAGAGGAAACGATTACTTTTTTTTGCCTAGTCTGAATTTATGTTGAGACTTGAGACCTAGTATTGTGTTGCTGTTGATCATTGGGAATATATTTGTGCAAGATCTCTCAAGACTCGAGGATTACATACTGGAATTACGATCAGTTTTAGCTGTAAAACTGTTTATTCAACGCCCGACTGACTTCACATGATTTCGCACGGGTTTCGCACCGGTGTATCGTCTGCTAGTACAGTTGCAGTAACCCAGTACTGAACTGAACTGAGTAAGTTTCTTTGAAGTTGTTATTATTTTAACGTGTGGTGCATGGTGGTGATGTTTTCGTTCCAACTCCAAGTGTTATAAAAATGAGAAAACTTCACATTATAAAATTATGTAGACATAGTTCGTGCACAGTGTCATTGGTTATTTTAGGTTAAAGTAGGCTAAATTATTTGTGGTTATCGTATTGTGCAATTGGATAGGAATGAATGAATAGTGAACTAGCGCCAATGAATGAATGAATAAATGAACAAATTGAATGCATGAATAAATGAATTTATGAATGATGAATGAATAAATGAATGAATGAATGAATGAATGAATGAATGAAAATGAATGAATGAATAATGAATGGATGAATGAATGAATGAATGAATGAATGATGAATGAATGAATGAATGAATGAATGAATGAATGAATGAATGAATGAATGCGATGTGGATAATAATATTGGATGAATGAATGAATAGATGATGGACAGGCAGATGAAGGAATGAACGAATGAACGAACGAAAGAACGAACGAACGAACGAACGCACGAACGAACGAACGAACGAACAAATAGATAGATTGCCATGATCCATTGATGTATTCATTCATTCTGTAAGTTTTTCTTTACTATATTATTATTATAATCTGAAGTGCATGTCACTAATATACATGTAGTTAGATATTACATGCAGAAATATATGCAGAGTATATGACATGTTGATAAAGTATGTTATCAACGACTTTTTTAAATCATAACAAAAGACAATAACATTAAGAAATGTTTTGTGTGAACTTGGGACCATGTTATCTCTCATTGCCACAGTAATGGAGTGAAGTCGAGTGGTATATTTGCGTAACCTCCAGTCATGATATCAGTGGGAGTGCAGAAAGGCACTTAACCCTTTTATGACTGGTCCTGAAAATACTGCAGGCTCGGGCTCGAGTCTATGGGCATATTATATGGCTAATTATGCAATTAACTATATAGCCAGTGTAACTAACTATTATATTAGTATAGCCCCATGCTTGCAGGGGTGGTTCTATCATGGATCCATGGTTCTATGGAGGATTTATGTCACACCACTAACACCAGAATCATTTCATCTTGAACGGGTTAACGATCTTTATCATGGGTACATTTGTGTAGTTGTCGTTGATCCATATTGGAAATATCCCCTGAACATGATGAAATAATGTATAGATCTTTGGTTTCAAAGTGTAACACTATACATGTAATAATAAATTCAGACATATAAAGAAACTCACCATAAAATATATAATATATGATATAAATGAAAAAGTGCAATGAAAATGGGATTCCTCCAGGATATGATAATGATAAAATTTAGCCAATTGTGGTTGTAACTGACACAGTATAGCAACACTTCATGAGTTAATTGTTATATTTGGCACGTAGCAAATTATATGTATTATTATGCTTGTACTAAATAATGATAATTATGTATATTTACATGTAACACTATACACCCATATTTGTATAGGCCTCAAATATACATTATTTTCTGCAGTACTTATCTGTATAAATAGTGTATTGCACATTGTTGTCTTTGTGTCTGGCCCCAAAATCCCCCTTTTAGAACACCAACCAGGAAATATAATATGATCATTTTATGGGAGTTTACTCACTTTTCAATCCTTAGAATTGATTTCTTTTGATGCCAACTTTAGAGCAATCAATCACGTACTGTAGATGAATCGAAACATTTCCCAGCAATAAATGCCAACTTTGTAATTTGAAGCCAGATTTTAATAGCACAATAACTAATGATTATTCCTAATAGATTTTCGATCATTTTATAATAGATCTGCTAGATGTGTTTTGGGAAAATTGACTGGGAGGAAATCGGTTCTAACTCCGTTTCTAGTTCTACAAGTTTGCGATCAGTGTTATGATGTTTTATATATCTCAAAATGATTTAGATACTTATTAGCCAAGGAATTCAGGGGGACAATTTTGATTTAAAAAATAAAAATTATAAGTTTTCTGGTCATTCTACAAATTGATATTTTCTTCCGTGGGAGATGGGTTGGCTTACACTTTCCTCTACTCCCACTCAAAGCATTAAAAAAACAAATATTTCAAAGAATTCATACTTTGAAGAGAGACACTATACATTGTATGACAACACATATAACTGGAAACAAATTTGTCTGTGGTTCCAAGGATAAATATAGTTGTTGATGTTCATTGTTCACATGGACACTTATTATTGGTAGCACTCTGATTCAAGTGACCAAGATCTAATCGTTGGGATTTGCATCCAAGTGGTAAGTTTAAGGCAAATTATTTGGTTTTGTACTAGGTAATAAACTAAGGTAGGTAATGTTTTGATGAAGTAATATTGCCATAATATACAATTAAATTTTGAATACAAAAATAATGTTGGTGCCAGCAAAATATAAAAAGAGGGTAAAGGATTTATTGATATCAATGTCCCAACAGAAGTGCAACCATCAGTAATTCAATAAAGTTGGTGTAGCTGGGGTGGGGGTGGGCCGTGGGGGGCGGGGGGGGGGGGGGGGGTGAGGGAGCAAGCCTATATAGGTCTGTTTTGTTGACAGACAGTTATATGTAAACTTTATATAAACTAGACCAGACTTCAATATTTCCTCATTCTAATACACCAGACATGAAGATGATTTATGAAATGAAATATACAACATGTATGTAAAATTCTTTGAACAAAATGACATATGTGTTGAAAGTGAGAGCAGCAAAATAAGTTGTGGTTCTTTTTTGGTCTCTTCAATGATTCAATAACACAATAAACCTGTGAATAGTGATCTAGAGCTACACATATTTTGTCCTCACAGAGTCACGAGGGGCTGAGGAATGTGACCTCTCCTTATTGTGATGTCAAAGGTCATGACCCTTTCTCTTTGACTTTGACATTTTGACCACTGACAGCTCCAGGAATCCTGGCAAGAGCTGACACCAGTAAACAGATTTGCTTCTGAGCAGGAATTTCTGTAATATTTGCTTTGAAATGTCATTTTACAGCCTCAGGTATTTACAAGCTTGTACTTGCCTTGGAATGCAACTTTGGTGTACAATTTTGTTGAGGGTAATTTAACATTTACAAGCTATCTGTAGAAAATAATTGACAAGGTTTATTCAGCAATTAAGCAATCCAATAGCATGTAATAAATATACAATTTGAATTTGTAGTACAAAGAATGAGATTAATAGATTAGAACCTATACAATGATTAAATAGTACTTCAATTGCATTTTTTTAAATAATGTGCATTGTTTTGAATAAATGGTATTGAAATGGATACATTATTTTGTGTAGATTAAAACAAATGTAAAATACTTTTTCATAAATGGGCTAAAATAATCTACAGAATGTGTGGGATAGATATATACGGAGCACCTCAGAGGCTCAGTATCAGGTCATTCGGGTGTAATCAAGTTGATGCTTGATTACACCTTTAAATGCCCCATTAACCTGTTCCCTTTGAGATTCTGAAATCCCATTTTAGACTGTTTAAATAGCCCAAGGAGGTATTAGAAAGCTTTCTAATACCTCCTTGAATAGCCCACCAAAGAGTTAATGAGTATACAGTAGAAATGGTTCATGATGTTAAAACTACATGTAGGTGGAGACATGAGTCATGAATAATTCGCACCCAGATATTGATTTATCTTGCGGGCCTTTGCTCGAGTCATGAGGACCTCTTGTTTTACACTATCTGCCCTGCTACCTACCCCCTTCCCCCAACATCTTTTCCCTCCTGTAAGTCCTGTTTTTAATGATGAGGAGATCCAGTGGCATAGCTACAGGGTGCACCTAGGCCCAAGTTCATGTGTCCCCTTTTGACAAAAACAATACAAAACATAAGAGAAAAATCATTTGTAAATATAGAAATACATAAAGTGTGCCCCCAATCATTCATGTGCCCCCCTCCCCCCTCCCCCCTCCCCCCTCCCCCCTCCCCCCTCCCCCCAACGTAATCGGACTAGGCTACCCCACTGATAAGATCAGAGGAAGCTAGGAAGGAGAAGGGGGTGATAGACCGGATGATGTTTCATGTTATAAATAGTCGGCAAAGGGTATATATTGGATGCAAGGATGAAGGGGGGACAAAAAACATTCTGTCACACCCCCCCCCCCCCCTTTCTCCCCACCCTCGCCCTCTTTTGTCTGATAATGAAAATTTTCATGACAGGAAGGAGAGGAGGAGATGGTTGGATGATGTTTCATGTCATGTTATAAATAGTAAAATAGTTAGCAAATGGTGTATTAGATACTAGGGAGAAGGGGGGGGGGGGGGGGAGTAAAGAAAGTCTTGATTGGTAAATCTTTACTATACACCCTTTTCTGTCCCTCCCCTCTACCCCTCACCCCCACTTTCTATGTTGTCTAAAAATGGAGACATCCAAGCTTTTCAGAGGAAGACAAGGAGGGGATGGTCAGATGATGTTTCATGTAACAGTCACCAAAGGGTATCATATGGTGGCATTAAAGGGACACTTTCGCCAAATTGTTGCCAAATAAAAAAAAAAATTGCCAAAATTTGGTCAAAATTTGGCCAAATTTTGGCCAAATGTGTATAATTTGGCCAAATTTTGGCAAATATTTGGCCAAAATTTGGCCAAAGTGTCCCTATAATGCCACCATAGTTAGTATCATATTAGTCTTGGGTGCAAGATAGAAGGGGGATGGGAGCAGCTCTTTCCCTCCCCTCTTTCTCTCCCCCTCCTCCATCCTCGCTTTCTCTTCTCTCTGGGATGGTTTGGTTTGGTTTTGATCATAGTATCGGGCCCCCCCCTTTCCCCCACTCCTCCTCAATTAATGATGAAGACATCAACGGAAGTTGGGGAAGGGATGGTTGGATGATATTACATGTAATGGTCAAGGAAGGAGTGAATTGATATCCAATATTTCACATAATGGTCAAGGACTGGCGAGAAGTGTATCTCAGATGTATACTGATATTTATTTATATCTTGTCTTTATGGCCACTTTTCATAGATATGGGAAGGGGGTAAGGGAGGAAAACTTATTTGATCATAATATCCTGACCCCTCTCCCCAACCTCTTAATTTGTAATGAAGATATCAGATGAAGTTGCATGTAAGGGATAGTTGGATGATATGTCATGTACATGTAATGGTCAAGGAGTGGAGACACGATTAATTAGGACTCAGACTGCATGTATACTGATCAATTATGTCAATGTACTTATCTCTTCTCCCAGAGGACCTCGAGGAGGGGGGGGGGGGGGGGGGGGGGGGGAGGGGGGAGAGGAAACCTCATTGTTCATAATATCCTTCCTTTCCTCCCTCTCTCCACTCTCCCTCTCGCACTCTCTCCCTCTTTCCCTCAATTAGACATCAACAGAAAGGGATGGTTGGATTATATTTCATGTAATGGTCAATGAGGGGAGACACACTTAATTAGGACTCAGACTGCATACATGTACTTTACTTGTCTCTCCTCCCAGAGGACCTCGAGGAGGGGGGGGGGGGGGGGGGAGGAAACCTAATTGTTCATAATATCCTTCCTTTCCTCCCCCTCTCCACTCTCCCTCTCGCACTCTCTCCCTCTTTCCCTCAACGATAAAGACATCAACAGAAAGGGATGGTTGGATTATATTTCATGTAATGGTCAATGAGGGGAGACACGCATCATTAGGACTCATATGATGATATTGATTTATCTTGTCTTTTTTTTTTTACGGAGGGCCTCTAGGCTCTTTTCTTGGATGCAAGGATGGGAAGGGGAGAAAAGCCTATACTAATGAAGACATCAGATGAAGTTGAGGAGATAGAGTGATAGGATGATATTTGAACATGGTCATTGAGGAGGGGAGACAGGCATAATAAGGACTCTGATGTACGCTGATATTGATAATATTGATTTATCTTGTCTCAACTCCCAGAGGGCCTATTTTCGTGGATGTGAGGAGGGGGAGGGGAGGGGGAGGGGAGGGGGGGGGGGGGGGAGGAAAACCTCCTTGCTCATAATATCCTTTCCTCTCACCCTCTCTCCCCCCCCCTCAATTAATGATAAAGACATCAGAGATGGTTGGGAAAGGTTGGATTATACTTGATGTCATGGTCAAGGAGAGGAGGCACACATAATTAGTCCTCAGCTATGTATACGGATATTGATGATAATGATATTGATTTATCTTGTCATTTTTCCCAAGGGCCTCTTTTCATAGATACTGTACTCACTTTAATAATAAAGATATCAGATGAAGTTGGGTAAGGAGTGAATGGATGATATTTTAAAGTATAATTTTCAAGGAGGGGAGACACGCATAATTAGGACTTGGATGTATACATGTACATGATAATTATACTGATATTGATGATATTAATTAATATTTTCTTTCTACCGAGGGCCGCTAGGCTCTTTTCACGGATGTGAGGAGAGGAAGGGGAGGAAAACCTTTAATAATGAAGACATCAGATGAAGTTTCGAGGAGAAGGAGTGATAGGATGATATGTTAAGTATAAGTATCAACTATCAAGAAGGGGAGACACGCATAATTAGGACTTAGATAATTTTGATATTGATGATATTGATTTATCTTGTCTCTGTCCTCTCAAGGGGCCTCTTTGCCTCTTGGATGCATTTGATTATTTCCGTCCGTCCGTCCCCTGATCGTTGGACACCGTCCTGTACCCGAGGAAGTTTCCTAATTAGATTGTGCAGCTGTCTGTCGAAACAGGCTATTACGTCGCTCCTATAATTTCATAGCATACCACATTATAATATGCCGTAGGCGTAGGATATTGTATGATATAGATATTCCTCCCAATACTGTTGACCTTGCTGTGTGTTTGTTAGACAACTCAAATTACATAAATATGGAAATTGCAACGACAAATAGTATTGTTACGGTAAATACAAAGTTAAGAAAGCGATATTAGAAAGCGATATTATGAAACCAGTATTTGTTAGTCTACTTAAATTACATGCAAATTGCTAGTATGAGAAAGTAGTATTGTTACGGTTTCAGAATTGTGAAACCCGATCCGATATCTTTGCTGGATATCTGTGGGCAACAATTTTACTGCATTGTGTAAAGGTTCTGTTTTTTGCTTTTTTATCAATACAATCATGAAATGTTTATGAAATGTTTATGACACATTTTAATTTCCATGATTGCTTACAAATCTTTTAATGTTACTTTAAATTACTAAGGCTAAAATTTGTATAATAGAATGAATAATTACCCTTTCCTTTTCCCTTTTCAATGCATAAATTTTACCCCCAAAAATGTATTCAAATTTATTTGAAATACAATCATATTTTTTCAATAAATATTCGACATGTCTAGTTCATCGGCTTGGTCACTAACCACATGGGGATTGGGACTACTCTACTGAAGGCTACATACCACTTTAATAATATATGCTTCAAAGAGCTCCTACACATAGAACTGGTATTACTCATGTTTTGCTCTAAGCACAGCTAGCCAAGTGCTCCATGCTTTGGGGGGAAAAAAAGTTGCCCCAGCTCGAAAATGAACAGGCCCATGGATAGATAGGAAGATATAATTTGTTACTTGTCAGTACGAGTGATAGGGGTCATCAAATGTTGCTCAATTCAGCCGACCAAATGATGGGATATCAAGATACTCATCATTAACTTTCATGAAAAAATCATGATACCTCCCCTTGAGGAGTTTCTACACATAGAGCATGGTATGAGTTACTCATTCATTGGATCATGAACCTACTGAGAGATTTGGAAGGCAAATAATGTAGGTCCTACACATAGAGCCTGATATTAGTTACACATTCAATGCTCCAGATAATTTTTAGCTCTAGCCAAGTACTCCATGCTTTGGGAATGAATAATTCGCCCTGGCAGCTCAAAAATGAACATGCCTAGATGGATAGATCATAGGAAGAGATTTGTCACTTGTCACTTGTCAGCATGATGTGATGAGTGTCATCAAATGTTACTCAATTCAGCTGACCAGATGATGGGATATGCAGGAAATCGCTACATGGGGGGTAATCCCTCCCGCTCATCCATCATCCATGATCAATCCATGACACATCAATATCGGGACAATTCTAGCTTCAAATTTATCATACATTTTGTATGTAGTATACATGTAGGCCTTGTTGCTAAAGGTGGTATTTATTCCTTGCATATTATATGGGAGTTATCAGATGTTACTCAATTCAGCCGACCAGATGATGGGATATCAGGAAATCACTGTAAGGGTTATCCTTCACACCCAATTATCAACCCATAAATCAATCCATGATAATTCTAGCTTCAAATTCATTATGCAGTACTTACAGTAGGTCTTGGGCCTTGTAGCTAAAAGTGGTATATGATTATATTATGATGTGATAGGAGTCCTCAAATATTACCCAATTCAGCCGACCAGATGATGGGATATCAGGAAATTGCTACTAGGGGTAATGATCCTTCCCTCCCATCTGTCAACCTGTGATCAATCTATGATGTGGCAAAATCGGGCCAATTCTAGATTCAAATTTATCATGTAGTACATACCAGGCCTTGTACTTGGCTAAAAGATGGTATGTATTCCTTGCATATTATGGGAGTTATCAAATGTTACTCAATTCAGCCGACCAGATGATGGGATATCAGGAAATCGCTGTAAGGGGTAATCCCTACCGCCCATCCATCAGCTCATGATCAATCCATGACAGATGAACATTGGGACAATTCTAGCTTCAAATTCACCATGCAGTACATAGGCCTTGTAGCTTAAAAAGGTATAATTATGTTATAATGATCATATATTATGATGTGATGGGATTCATAAAATGTTACCCAATTCATGATGGGATATCAGGAAATCTCTGTTAGAGGTAATCCTCCCCCCCCCCCCCAATATGCCAACCCATGATCAATCTATATGATGTATTAAAATCAGGACAATTCTAGCTCCGAATTCATCATTTAGTGACCATATGTTCAACTTGATTTAGTATGTTGTGATGGTGTTATCAAATAGACGTAGGAATGGAAATAAGGCCCTAGCTCCTTCCATACTTGTTCACAGTCATCATGGGAGCTAGCCTGTTTCAGAAATTCACTATATAATATACAATTTGTTCGTTTCCTGATTCACAGAGCTTTCTAAAAACACAGTATATATTTGAGAATTTACATCCAAGTTCAACATCATTTTTGCAGACAGTGGGAGATTGTGAATTCTAACTTAACCTGTTCCATCCTACATTATTAACAATGTCCATCTATAGGGTTAACTTAAACTTGATGGAAAAGGCAGGGAACCTGTGTTATTGCCTGTGACCATCTAGAGTTATTGCATCGAACAACAGGTTCTTCTAGGTAATGGGTTAATTTAAACTTGATGGAAAAGGCAGGGAACCCATGTTTATTGCCCGCGGCCTGGTAATAACACAGTAGGGTGCATTGTGTGTGTGTCTGGATTTGTTGGCTCAGGACTCGAAAGTAAAGAAAAAAAGACAGGGAAGAGAAAAACCAGACTTAACCCATTGCCTACAGAACCTGGTGGTCCCTCCATTAAACCCCTTCACTGTGAGATTCTGAGATATACATGTAGGCTAGATATAGGCTTAAAAATAGATACAGTGATGTCATTGATTTAGTGTAAAAACACAACTGGGACATGACAGATTCTATTCAGCATCGATGATCATTTAACACAGAATAGACAATGTGCAATTTTCATCTTAGACACAAAGACTAGTTACATATATAGATCTACTTTCTATAGAGAATCAGTGGTGCATGAAATACGAAAAAAGAAAGAAAAAAAAATGAAAACCGATGTTTCACAATCAACTGCAAATTTCCCTACTTTTGTCAATGTTTCATAATCAGTTGCAAGTGTCCCTACTTTCACTTTTTTTGCACTTGGAAATAGTATAAAGAGACATCTGTTATACAGCAAACCAAATGAATATTACAGCTGGTCATTAAATTTGTTCAAGGCTAGAGACTCATCATTTATACAAAGTTTTTTGTCCATTCCGTATTTTTACCATTTTAGCGAGTTTGAGTTTAACGGGAGATTCGCTTGCCACGTGTAGACCAGATATTACACACGTCGTCGGAAAGATCCAGTGCGTTGAACGTGAACATATCAAAACCTTTTGTGCGTGCTCACCGAGCGATGAATAGAGCTGTCTGTTATTTGTGTATTTGTGGGAAAGCTGTAATTTAAAGGGAAATATCACCCACTGTGAGTACCAAGTTCATTGAATACAGAACTTTCTATTATTACGTTTATCGTACAATTAATCCAGTAATTTCATTTTAGACTTGTTATTGCTTACAATAACATTAGTCTATTGATTGTTATATTTGTTTAGTGTAACACAGAATGGTATAAGTTTACAATTTATAGCGTAATTCACTTCATAAAAATAGCTGTATTGTTCCGACTGATTATAAATGATGACTCACTGTTCAAGTGGTATCAATTGTCTGCTTTAAAATAGCCTATGAGGATTTTTTTTATTAATATAGCTTTGCTGTCTGGATTTAATTTTGTTTTGATTCGGTTTCAATTCTTACAGTTATATAAGTTCGGAATACAAGCTTGTACTGAATACTGAAATACTGAATGTCACAAGTGACTACTAGTACTGATAAATGACCCATTGGACAATCATATTATTCAATTGGTGCTAATTGTCTGCATAGCCAGTTTTGGCCCTTTATTTATTGGAGGTTTGTTTGTATAGTAGGCCACATATTCAGTAATTTAGAGACCGATTGATAATCGGCCTTCTATTGTGTTTGACTACCACTCACCACGGTCACCCCCCGCCCCCCCCCTCTTGCAGTCATTTATAGACCAAGTGATAATCGGCCATTTAAACTGTTTGACTACCACAAACTCACAAATGCACTCATTTATAGACAAGTTGATAATCAGCCATTTACATTTGTGTAAATTGCACTGTTTGTCTACCACAAGCCCCCAAATGAACTCATTTGTAGACAAACTGATAATCAACTTTTAACGAACTTCAGTCAATAAATCGCACCTGCAATCTACTAATTGTCCTGTTTTGGCCTGGTAAGTTGATTAATTAGTTACTCTGGAATTCAGTGAGCATTTGGATACGAAGCTGTTTAATAAGAAATCCAATTAATCTGTTTGCAGAACTTTGCCTAGATTTCGAGGAGGTGACCTTACAACTATGCATGGACTGTGATTACTGGGCCCTGTTGCACAAAAAATAAATTTATTAAACCAAACAGCATCTCTTGCTTTCAAGCCAATCAGATATATGAGTATTTGTGTCATTGCACCTGATTCTATGTATTGCAAGTTTCGTGGAACAATCAACCAAAGGTTATAGTTTGCACGCACTCCATCGACAACTACATGCATTACACAAGTGTGTGCTTACAAGCACTTGACTTGCATTGTTTTGTAATTCATGGACAGTAATCTATTTTCTTATGGTATTAGAAAATCAAATTCAAATTTCAAATTGTATTCAATAATCTTCACCACATTAGGCCATCTACCCAAAGCCTAAACAGTTCTAACAAAGTATGAAAACAAAATATTGTAGCTCAGATAAAAAATGACAATGTCTAAATGACAATGACCTTGAAATAACAACAATATAGTTTATATACATGTAGGACAGTATACTGTAATATGCATAATATATATACTTGTACACAGTGCACATACCAGTATCATTTACATACTTAGTACCAGTAATATGAAATACGAAACAGCAGGGTATACCATTTCATAGCAAATTGACCCCTACTCATAGGCCTGGGGCCTTTTGAAAATATCAAACTTCTATTTTTGTTTTAATAGTGCAAACTGCAAACCATGTCCTCTAATTGCATTTACCTTTTCATATTGTAATGTAAGTCTCTGCCTCTGCTGTTTTATGATATCATGTTTGTTAGCACTATGCTATGGTCCGAATATACAATGAATTGATGTTGTGTTTTGCATGCATTCATGATTACTTGTAGTTGAAACCAGTGGCATAGCTTGGGCGGGCTGATTTGGGGGGGGGGGGGGGTGGGGCACGCAAATGTTTTGGGGCACACCTTATGTATTTCTTGACTTTTACAGATACTCCCCCTTTAAAAAAACAAAAAACTGTTTTTGGCATATAATTAGGGGAGCACCTGCCCCCCCCCCCCTCCTTAGCTTCACCATTGGTTGAAACCTTCATTACTCTTATTAATTGCTTATGTCTACAGGCTAATTAGTACTGTCCTTTTCAACTTTACGTGACTAAAGTGATTGATCGTTTTGTAGAGCTGTTGAAGTGTTTGGTTTTGCTTGTCTTCCTTCAGTCACAACAGTAAGCTTGAAATGAATTCAGCGCTAGAATCAGAAGTACTTCCTTAACCTCTGATATAATTATAATTACTATTGATGCAAAAATTACTATGATAATGAAACGGTTATAAATGAAAGTCTTCTTATAGTTATACTGTTTTATCAAAGAGTAATGGTTCTTTTGGTTGCACTAGTACTTATACTATTTGGATAATAACTGACATTGAAGTTACACAGGAAAAAATGAAAAAAATATACAGTATAAATGAAAAAGAGCATAGAAAATTGGGGCTGTATGGGCTTCCTCAATTTTACAGCTATGCGAACTTCATAGTGCATTTTTAGAAAAGGTTGAATGAGATTGGAAAGGAAGATTTAAATGGATCTAGTGACTTTGTTGACATGTGCAAAAATTGATGAAGGGTTGAATGTTGATCATACATTATGTGTATTTTTGTGATCTGATATATCCATTGAGTAATGTGTGAAAATTTCATTTTTGAATGGATGTTATGTGGCCGAGGAATGAGCGAAAATGTAAAGTGATAGTCACTTACTCATTGCACTGACTTTGTACACGGTTATGATTATCCAGTGGATAGTTCAAAATTTGAAAATTTCAATCGTAAATATTTTTTTAATGAAGCGGGGGAAAAAAACCACAAAAAAACCTGTCCCATGCTTCTATTGTTAATTCGAATAAAGCAAGGTATGAGAGAATCGCTAGAGTTCGAAGTAAGTTCTGAGGATTTCTAAGATCCCTTTAAATGGTGAGAAGGGGAGACAGCTGATATCACATTGCACAATAACCAACCACACCGTAACACATCTAGCGGTGAACCCCCCAAAACCACCCACCCACTTCCGTTTCGTCTGATTCACAGACGAGAATCAGGCTTAGAAATCTCTTGACAATGTAGCAGAGCGTGCCAGGTGATGTAACACCTCTGAGGTATATGTTGTTGCGAAAAATGTTCATAATCCTCAAAACAGAAATTTGTAAAAAACATTCATGCTCCATGGTCAGACCATAATTAAAATATTCAGAGGCCAGGCCTGCGTGTGTGAATTTGTTAACAATGATTTTACATAAATATAAACATTAAAAAAAAAAAAGTTTCCCTAGTCCCCAGTGGAGACATTTATGTGCGGGTAAAAACAACAATAATTCTGTTCCCGGATACCGCCCTATATTTTCTCCCTATAACTCAATTTGCCCTTTTCATCAGAAGTTGGATGAAATCCAGTGAACACAAGTGAGTAATACTAATAGAGTTAGGTGCAGCACTGTTAGTGTTAGGGAATGTACCCGCTGACTTAAGTTATTATAAACCACAGATTATGTATGAAGAATGTTGTGCCTTGCAAAATGAATCATCTCCGTTTTTGTAAATATAGATGTATAATACTATTATAAAGATATATTTGCGATTAAGGCTGCTGATCGATGTAAAGAAATGTCTAGGAAAGATGTGATGTATATTGATCTTAATAGAAATGTACCTTGATAAGTTGATAAGATATATGTAGTCATGTTTGAGGTATCATTTAACGGCAATATTTTGTATTATCCAAATGGCCGGCTTTTTAAAAAATTGTCAAAACTTGCCAGATTGCTTTTTGCAACAATTCTGTTCATATCATTGGCTGAGATAGAGAAGCCCGCTAATCACCTAAATTGTATTTCAGGGATAATGGGGAAACCCACTTTAGCTCTCTCTGAAAATTCAGTATCACATAGAGAAGGTTCTGACTAGTACAAGATGGTCTGCAATACAGAACTCAAATTTAGCCTTAAATTGACTTAATGCCCTTCTCACACTCACCTGATGATATCATTATGTGATTTACCTCAGACACATTCATCAACCCACAGCATCATTAAGCCCATTTCCTTTATGGGGTATCTACCCGACTTTCTGGGAAGCATTTTCCCTTTGTCTCAGTCATTTAGGTAATTTCTATATTTAATTTTACGCCTTTTCAGGAAAATTTCGAATTCTGTAAAACTGTATCCTTTATAATTTTGTTAGCCCGTATCGTAAATGGATGCATCGACACAACATTCTGAGAAGCATTTCCCCTTTGTCTCAGTCACTAAAGGTTTTTTTATAGTTCTATTTTTCTAAAATTTAATTTTACGCCTTTTCAGGAAAATTTTGAATTCTGTAAAACTGTATCCTTTAGAATTCTGTTAGCCCGTATCGTAAATGGATGCATCGACACAACATTCTGAGAAGCATTTTCTCTTTGTCTCAGTGATATCTATATTTTTTTCTGTACTAGTTCTATTTTTCTAAAATTCAATTTGACGCCTTTTCAGAGAAATTTTGAATTAGAACTGTAAAACTGTATCCTTTAGAATATTGTTAGCCCGTATCGTAAATAGATGCATCAACACAACATTCTGAGAAGCATATTTTCCCTTTATCTCAGTGATTTAAGTTTTTCTTTAGTTCTATTTTTTAAAATTCAATTTGACGCGATTTTAAGAAGATTTTAAATTCTGTGAAATTGTAGCCTTGATAATTGTGTTAGCCCATATCGTAAATAGATGTGCATCAAAACAACATACTGAGAAAAATTCTCCCAAGAACCACACACATCGTACGTTAACAACCATGTAGCTATATTACAAGTGGTCAATCAGTTTACATATATGTTTTTAGTTTATATAATTACATATTTTTAGTTATATCCAAATGAAAAATGCATACACATGTCAATAGAGTTGGATAGACAGCTAGATAAATCCAAAAGAATAAACACAAATATAAACACAAATACCTCTCAGTAGACAGAAGAGATATAGATAGAGATAGAGCCAATGTTTTATTAGCTACATGTAGTATTAGAAATGTGTTACTCAATTTCGGAAGACAATATCAAAACTGTGATATTGGCCTACATGTTAGTTCAAACCTGTGTAGCTTTGCATAATTTCTCTTGGTCAGTCTGTTTAAAATATATATTCCAAAGAAAAACATAAACATTTGAGTTGTAAAGACAGTTAGAACCAATGTTTATATTGAAACAGAACGTCCTACCTCTATTTATAACAGTCCTGAAAATTATGTAATTGGTGTCTATAAATATTATGATAGTTTTCCACAAAGTAAGAATATATTTATGTAGAATTGGTCAATCAGTTTTGAGTCCTAAGAAAAACATTTATAAACATAACTGTCAAACAACTGTCATTTGGGTTTTAGAGACTGCTAGCTAGGGCTAATATTTGCATTAATTACATTAGCTATCATGTGTGTATATATCTCAATTTCAGATGACAACTTGATATTAGTGTGCATAAATTATAATGCATAGTTGACACCTATAGGCATTCTTTTAAAGTCATATTCTAAAGAAACACATTTATCCACATTCAACTGTCATTTGAGTTGTAGAGACAGTTAGATCTAATGTTTGCATATTAGCTCTCAGACATGATACATCTCAATTTCAGATGACATAAACTTGAAAATTGTGATGTTGATGTAGATATTAGTTGATACTCTCTGCATAGCTTTTAGATCTACTATAGACTACCTTGCTTAATCGAGTTTACACATTTGGGGTTATTTTGCAAAGATCTATTTAACACAAACATACACCTGTCAATTGATGAAGAGACAGTTTGAACTAAGATCCAATGTTTGCATTAGCTCTAACTGACTTGTGTATATATCTCAATTTCAAATGACAACTTGACAATTTGATATTAGTGTGCACGATACTTGCATAGTTGACGCCTATTTGGTCAATCAGTTAAGCATATTTTTTTAGTTACGTTCAAAAGAAGAAAAAAACAGAAACATTCACATGTCATTTGAGTTGAGAAGGCAGCTAGTGCCAATATTTGCGTTAGCTATCAGACGTGTGTATCTCTATTACAGTTCTGAAACATTACTGGTGTTTATAAAGCACTCTAGTTTAATAGCTTTGAGTAGAATTGTTCAATCAGTTTACATATTTTCAGTTATATTCAAAAGTCTCAAAGATGAACACCTATAAACACCTGTCAATATAGTTGAGTAGACACATCTTTCTAATGTTTGCGTTTATAGCTCTCAGACGTGTGTATCTCAATCTCAGATGAAAACTTGACAATTTGATATTAGTGTGCATTATTCTAGTTACTTTGTTGACATGTGCAAAAGGAAAAACATAAACATTTCACCTGTCATCTGAGTTAGGAGACACCTCTAGCCAATGTTTGCGTTAGCTCTCAAACGTGTGAATCTCAATTTCAGATGACAACTTGTCAATAATGATGTCACTGATGTGTGTAATCCGCAAACATCAATTGATACATGTGGGGCAACACCCTGTTGTACTGCCATCGTCACAATAACCCACTTGTTTGTTAACACGCTATGGTACTGAAAGTTATGTGTTTTTTTTCCCCTGTATTTTTTAGAAGTAGGCATAACAATGCACTGTATTACCAGCTTAATAAAACCCCTTCTTAATTGGGAAAAATAAACCTCACCTCGATGTTACCCGAGCGACTTGTGGATAAGAAACAGTAGGGGGTCAGGTCATAAAACATGCGGCGAGCCTTCGGACTCATTCTTAATCTAGCATCCGCAAAATCCTCACTCGGGTAGGTTACCATAACAACCGCACCTCCCTCATCACGCGAACAGCTGGGGCGACATGGAGTATCGGCGCGCGCTGTGTTTTTGTTCACGGCCATGACGTCTTCTACCCGGGTAACGTTCCGCACGCGTCTTTATAGATGGTTTATCAGGATGTCATCCGGGTGTCGTGAGGACATTACCGCGCTATCACCCTTACCCGACTAGGGTGAATCTCACCCCGATGTCGTCCGGATGTCGTCCTGATGTCATCCCGATTGGAGCTTCTTAATAGAAACAGTGTAGGATCTCATCCGGACAACATCAGGACGTCACCGCGACTATTTTTTTTTTATTAAGAAGGGGTTTAATATACCTCTTTGGTCACTTACTCATCGGTCATCTAGTAAATGACCTAACACCTTTATATGTACAAATTGTCAGTCCTTTGGTCACTTACAATGGGCAGATGCTACTTCTGGTCAGTACTATGCAGGGTAGGAAATATATGGGGGCTGAGGGCGATTTTGCCCCCTAATTGTCAAAATAGCCCTCTGAAATCAGTAGGTAGCCCCTAAAATTACCATATAGGGTATTATGTTTTACCATTATAGAGTACAGAAGCCATGACGTCATAAAAATCCTTTTTTAGAATTTTCAAATTTGAACTTCATTTTTAGAAAGAGCATGACAAATAATGTCTAAATACCTAAAATCAATTGAATATGTTAACTATTGGCTGAGATATGCCCATCCAAATGAATTTTACTTCAATGGGCAATCAGTGTTATAGGGCACTGGTTCATAAAGTTACGAACCAGTGCACTATAACACTGATTGCCTATTGGAAACAAAAATCATTCGGATGGGCATATCTCATCCAATACTTAACATTCAATTGAGTTTCAGTATTTAGACATTATTTTGTATGCTCGTTCTGAAAATGAAGTTCAAATTTTAAAATTTAAAAAATTGAGAATTGCACAAATACACAAAAACACACACACACACACAACACACATATATCGCAAATTATGCAAAAAAAAAAAAAAAAAGAAAGAAAGAAAAAAAAAAAAAAAAAAAAAAAGATCAGAAAAAACCTTTAGGGACAGCGGTATTTTTTAGTGTCGGGCGGGTTACGCCAATACAACAATTTATTTTTCATGGCCTTAGGCTAGACTTAGAAAATACCTAATCAAGGAAGTGACAGACTTTGGAGGAGCAACCCGGAGGTCTCCGTTTCAAATCCTGGAGAAACCATATATTATTTTCTTTGCTCATTTTTTAAAATTTATACTCTCCTGGGCCCCATTGCAGAAAGAGATACAATCATTGTAAGTTACAGTTAATTGTAAGTCTGATCATGTGTTCTAAATGCACAAATCTGATTGGTTGGAACGCACAAATTTTCTGACTTAGAATCAATTGTAAGTTACAATTAATTGTATCTCTTTCTGCAACCTTGGTTTAATAGTTTCCTTATAAATGTTTGAAACAGTTTCTTAGGTATCGGTATGAAATATTTCATGACCCTGTCTGGTCGGTATCAGTATGGTTATCTACTTTAGTCTGGAATGTATATAAATGTAGCTCACTAGTACATGGCCAGTACATGTCAGAGATGTCTTCTTCAGGAGTTAATTAACTCTTTACAATTAAGTGCAATGTAGAGGTCTCCTTCTTTCGGTCAGTGCTCAGTTGATGTATGATGTGTCACATACTGCATCTGTGGACAAAATCAGCCTGGGTCAAGTATTGGATAGCATTCTGTAGCATATGGTCGGCACATAAAATATATACATTAGGACTTCCCTTCAAGAGTTAATTATTATCTTTACAATGTCGTTACAATGTAGGTCTCAGACTTTGGTCAGTACTCAATTGATAGATGATTTGTCTGTGTAAGGAGTATTGGTCAAGTATGTGATTGGTTTGCATTCTGTAGTATATACTGTGCTACTAAAGCAGGCCTGTGAAGTTCAGATTTTGTATCAACTGGTGCACTGGAATACAGCTTGATATCTAGATTTCTGTATGAAAATCATATTTATGAGTTTTCAAATTGAAAATTGTCGTCATCATTTACATTTAGCATGTTAAATGTTTATCAGTGAATGGTTCCTTTAAAGGGACTTAGTAACATTGTCCAAATCCTCAAAATAAAATTTTAATTCTAGCGGTTCCATCATACCTTGTTGTATTCGTATTAACAATAAAATCATGGGACCGGTTTCGGTTTTTCAAATTTCCCTTTCGTTGCAAAGATATGTACGATTGAAGTATTCAGATAAGAAAAACTCCCCGCGTACAAAGTGAGTGCAGTGAGTTAGTGAATATCGCTTTGCATTTTCGCTCATTACTTGGCCATGCAATGTCCATTTGACTTGAATTTTTCACACAATACCCTGTGGACATATGAGATAACAACAATATACATTGCATCAACCCTTCATCACTTTTTGCACATGTCAACAAAGTTACTAGATCCCTTTAATAGAGATACATGTATAATATATACAGTCAACTCTGCCTAAGTCGAATTTGCATAAGTCGAATAGTCGCCTAAGTCGAAGGTGTTATACCAGTCCTTTTGCTTTATTTTCTATTGTTTTAACCTTACATAAGTCAATTTCTTTCTAAGTTGAAGCAATTCATTCAGTCCCAACAGATTCAACTTAGGCAGAGTTGACTGTAGTCTATTAATCTAATGTATACAATAATTTTAGTTTATTATCAATAAACTATAAAGTTTATAAACCATTCTTCTACCAGTATTTTGTCTTCGATTCCATTATAATTTTATAGGAAATATACATTTATAGATCTGTCTTGAGAAGCACTGTGTACACATACCAGCTTAAATTAATTATGTCTTGCTGAGGGCTGCCCTTAAACACAGAAACAAAGTTTAATGAACTTTGTGGAAGATAAAGCCATTACACTATAAATGGCTGTTTAGTCTTGTTGACGAGGTCAAATGATAGACCGACTTGTCATTGTTTAACAATGTCTGCATTCTGAATACGTGATAAAAGTTTTGAATGATTTGCCCATCCAAATAATGTTTTGCACTTGAAGATGAAGTTACCAATTTACATTTTAACTCTTGTTAAGTCTGATCTTGGGATATTTCTTCGTACATGGTTTTTAAAAGTGGATAATGCAATTCATTTGTTATTATTATTATATTTTAAATATTTTATTGATAAATTGACACATCAAAAATTGTGGACATTTATATATTGTCCAATGTTGATAAATTTATAACCTTTCCTACAGTCCCCAGGACGAAATTCCAGTTAAAATTTTAATTGGTACCCATTGAATTCAATGGGTACCCATTAAATCCAATGGGTACCCATTGAAATTCTAATGGGTACCCATTGAAACTGAATTCAATTGGTACCCATTGGCATGGGTTTCAATGGGTACCCATTGATTTCAATTGGTAATTGTTCCATTTTCCATATATACTTCGATTACCAATTGATTTCAATTGGTAATTTTTAATTGGTAATTTTCAATTGGTAATTCTGATTACCAATTGAATTCAATTGGTAATATAGTCGATGGGAATTTCACCCTGGGTCAGAGGGACATTATTGGTTTTGATAAGAGCTCATGTAGTAAACATCATTATAAATTGATCTAAAGGTCACACATGTCATGGAATGTGACTTAGTTAGAAAATAAATTGTCCATTAACCTGTTGCTTACCTGAACCAGATCTGGGCTATGCATGTATGTGTAACCCACATAGTCTTCACTCAGTGCGGGGGGAACACTAAAGTATAAACTAGGAAAACTATAGTCTATAGGGCACAGGCAATGGCCTGTTTTAGTTGACTGGTAAATTACTCACACAAACCACCATCCACATTCACCACTGGCAGAACTGACAACGAGGAGAATAAATATACACCTGTTAAAACATAATTAAAATTCGGGTATACCTACGTACCCATATGAATCAGTGAATACACTACTTTATTTAACTTAACAATCAAATGGTGAGGTAATCAACATAGTGTTACAATAGAATATATAAGAAAACGGTGGCCACTTACATTTGGGTCAGGTACATAATTATGATCTCAATTAAAAGGAATACTTAAGTGCACATTACTCGCGGGGCCCATTGATGATTTCCCTGTAGCGCGTAGTCACTTTTGCTGGCTCGCCGTCGTAGTCGTCGCCATCGTCGTCGTCGCGGTTGTCGTCATCGTTGTCGTGGTTGTCGTCGTGGTTGTTGCTGAAATCCTTGTCCAATGTTCTCCTTTATCCCATTAACACTGATGGCGTGTTAATGTAAGTCTTTACAATATTAACACTAATGGTGTGTTAACATACTTGAAACAAATGGTCGAGATTATAATTCATATCCTGCAGCCCATGCTGTGAAGTTGGGCTTTGTATCCTCTCCTCCAACAGTTCTTTTATAATTCTAACTCGCCAAAGCCATGTTCGAAACGTAACCCTACCGAAGTGAAGATATGGTTTAGAATTGTCTAAACTAGTTGTTTTGCTCCTGTAGGAGAATGTCAAAGGGTGACAACCATGTGGAACTGTGTCTCTCAGAATATATCCTCCTTTAGACTTGTCCAGTAAAATGATGGTAAAATTATGGTATAAATTCTGTTCAAATTCACCTCCAACAGTCCATTTTATATCGAGCCTTTACTACTGGACTCTATGGGAGTTCTTATATGTCCATCAAAAAGGGTAGGGGTTCTTGTAACTTTGTAATTGGATACATTCTCTAATTTCCTAAAATAATGACTTCAACTTATTCCTATTGGTCAAAGGCATTTTGTTTGGGGTGTGGTTTAATATAATAGTCCCGCCTCTACAGGAAATACAAAAAGAATATCAAAATTATCTTGAAGAGTAAGCATATTTTCTCCAGTAACAATGGTCATTCATCACACCAATATCTTATAATTAATACCCTGTAGCCAGAAAGTCTACCACCAATTCTAAACAAAACTCTAGATTGACATGACCAGACTAAGAGAAAACTTTCTTCGCCTGCTTACCCATTATGTGGAGGCCAAAGAGTATATTAATGTGATTTAGAATATTCTTCCTTCATAAAGTGATCCCTAATGTATACAACAAGCAAGGTCTAGACCATTAAGTGTGTGTCCACTGCTAGCACATGAAGGCGTCAAATACAAAGCATTGTGGGATCACACTAACCTTAAAGATGGGAGGAATTATAAGTTAATGTAGCTGCATAAGAACCCACCCACATTGTCCTAATAGGGGCGTTCACACCACTATGTTACATATGTACAGTCTATGGGGATTTCAGAATCTTGAATATTGTTACAAGCATAATTCCTACAGAGGTACAAGTATTTGGACTTTGATATTGTTGATGTTGAATGTTATGTAGTCACAAATTATATAATCTAAAGGTCACAAATTATGTCATTTGTGCTACATGCAGAGCTCTCTTTTGTGTTATTTTGAAATACTGTTTTGAATACGTAATCATAACAAGGACCTGTGAGGCTGTGATAGACTACATGCCAACATGGTCTATTCTTCTTGACCGTGATCCGTGTTGGACTGTCCTTTGAATGATACTACATAATGAGGAGGTCAAACAAACTTTATTTCGTAACATTCAAATTACCGTATTTGTGGGTGTATTAACCGCTCCAGTGTATTAACCGCACCCCTAAAAAAAAAAGAAAAAAAAAAAAAGAAAAAAAAAAGTGCGGTTAATACGGTCGTGTATTAACCGCACCCCCTTTTTTTTTCTTTTTTTTTTGAAAAAAGGTGCGGTTTATACACCAGCAAATACGGTAACATGTCATTGATATCATGTATTCATGTAAACAGTTATTTTCTTTTAGAGGAACATGTACATGTAATTTCCCCAGCCAGGGCCAGCTCAGAATGGGTTAATCATATATATATGGATAAAATTTGTAAAGAGATGATTGTGACTGAATAGCTACATTTATAGTCATGAGTTTTATGGACTTACATAATAATTCTACTATTAAATGAAAAAGAGCAAATACACTTTTTAAAATTTATATTATATATTTCTGGTCTGTTTCTCTATAGATACATGTATGTTTGAATTAATAATTATACTGTGTACTTTATATTCAAGGGATACTATTGGGGTCGTCTTCATTGAATTATTCTGGCTTTGTTGTAGCAATTCTTAATATTGATACTGTCCTGTGTACATTACTTAGACTTGGCCTAATAGCGACTTGAACAAACATTATATTTGACAAGTTTACCAAATAAAGATGACCTTTGCATGAGATAATACATGGATTCTTCCCATGTATAATTTATCTGGATTCTGTGACGGTCTGGTATTAAAGAGACTCATCAACTTTTAAAGATTTGTACCAAAAGTGATATGAGAATTTAATCATAAACCAATATTATGTCAAGGTTCTTCTAAATGATATTTTCATAAAAAAAACAATGCTTTCCTGGTGAAAAGGGTGAAAATGATGACAGAATTTATCCCAGATTGTTCATTTGGATAGGACTAATGATCAAAGTACAAATGTACTATCCAAATTTGGATTGACTATAATCAAAAAGCGTTCTGGGACACTTTTCAATTCAGTCTTTAATAAACATCTCCATTATTAGGGGGACATTTGAGAAATAAAAACCCATAACAAATTTCATACAGCTGTTACCATATGAAAGCCAATTGATAAAGTACAAGGGAAAGCTCAAAGTGAATTTGGTTAAATTTGACAATTATGTTAATAGATCACTTTAACTAATTTAGTAGGTGGATGCCATGAATGTGACCAAAACAAGACTTGCATGTCAAATACAAACAAAGCATACATTGTAATATAGCAACAACTTGCTATATACTTACACAAGATTAAAATTTGCCTTCATTCTGTCACCTTTGGAACATGTGTTATAGCCTATCATTCAGTTTTGTCAAATAGTCAGGACATGAAAATATCCAAGATTTGGTAGCAATGTCACTTCCCTGTATGATGTTAATCTATTTTCAAATTTTGCTTGTATCTTTGCCAAAACTAATCCTGTTGCTATTACATTAGCACAGACTTTTTTTACAAGCATATATCATAGCCAATTAATATTTAGCAAATAAAAAGCTAATTCAGAAAATACTACTACTAATAATTAATTTTTATATAGCGCATTTCCAATTAAAAAACTGATTGATGCGCCTTATAACCTCTCCAATAACCTACAGCAAAAATAAATATGCCTTCAGATAATAAAAATAATAATAATAATAATTACTTTTAATATGTTGTAAACCCTAATACCTGAATACCTTTTAAAATAAAATTTCAGATTTTTATTGCAGATTAATTATCTTGTTTCCATTCACAATTTATTGAGAAAAATAGAATGTTATTATGAAGTTAATTACCTTGGTTATTTTTGGCTAAACATTCAAACTTACACTCCAGATTTAATTACAGATAAACTATGATGGTTCTTGTCAGAAATAGATATTCAGAAGGTAAATTATAGTTTGACTGATTTTTGCAAAACACCCATCACGGCTGAATTAATCCAACACAACCAGTTTCTGTTTTACCTCACAGAGAGTGAGATTGCTACTTTTGATAATACTACAAATACATTTATATGAATCAAAAGTTCATGTGTATCTGACAACAATCTGCATTGTTTGAATACTGTACCTGTTATCACTGATTAACTTGTTCTGATTTAAATATATACATAATACTTTACATATATGCAAGTAAAGATCGTAGGAGTATATTGCTTACAATCTGCATTGTTTGAATACCTGCTTAACTTGTGATGAGATACTGTACATAATGCTACAAATATGCAGTAAAATACCCTACAAGTATATCAACAACAATCTACAAATTGTTAGCATTCTTCTGATCTCTTTAAAATACATTTGCATCTGAGCATCTTGCAAAAGATGGAATTAGCACATTATAAAACTCTATATTAAACCTGTTCTGATGAGATACATGATAAAACACTGTACAAATTTATCACCAACAAATCTGCATTTTTCGAATACATGTTATCACTGATTACTTGTTCTAATTAAAAACATAATGCAAGTAAAGACCAATAGAGTGTATCAACCATAATCTGCATTGTGAGCATTCTTCTGATCTCTATATTTGCAAAAAATTGAATTAGCACATTATAAGACTCCTATTTTAACTTGTTTTGGTGAGATACTATGCAATAAAAGACCCTACAAGTTTTTCAACATACAATCTGCATATTCTGCATTGGAAGCATACTTCATGCCTGAGAAACTTTGTTTCAAGTTCAATTATGAAATTCTCTTCTCTTTGGAACAACGATTCCAAACTGGAATATTAATGCCTCATTTTCCATTGACTCTTTCAAACACAACCTCGAACCTTGAATCATTTCATTTCAGAGAACATGATTAATCATTCGTAGCTCAAATGTGGACACAATCTACATCTTTCTCCTTTAATCGCATAACACTATTGGGGGCGAATCCCCCCCCCCCCCCCCCCCCCGAGATCTTCGCCAACAAACCTGGTAGGTCTACAAAGGGGCAAAGCGTGTTTTAAATAATTCAGAATCAAATTTTATATAATCCAGAAACAAAATTAATTTGGGAAATAATAGGAAATGAACTAGATTTTAAAAAGATCTGTAAATTATCCAGGACCGCAAGTATGCATATAAATAGTGTGATTCCCTTTTATGACAACAATCTACTGTACATTGTTCAAGAAAATTGTTCGACAAAAATTGTTGAATAGAAAGCTGTTGATCCCTAGGTTTTTGTTGACCATTGTGGTCGTTAAATTGTTGACTGTTACCACCATGCTCCAGTGACTCAGCACCAAAGAATCTTGTCTGAGCAATTATGAATAACCTTTGAACAATGGATTAAAATTTCTACCTGGGTGATTGCTACAATTTCAAATACCTTTTAGGGCCTAGAAAGGGGGGAAAATATTTTGACATGTAGATAAAAAAAGAGATTATGTAGCAATTTCAAATACCATTTGGGCCTAAAAAGGGGAACTATTTTGACATGTACTAGTAGTTTTTTTTAAATGTAGCAAAAAACCTAATGTTTTATTCTATGTATGACACTTATTTTCATTGTAATATTCTTGACATACATGTACATGTAAGTTGGGTGTAACAACATTGTCTGAATTCTGACTGAATTGTAGTGCGAAGGACCAGGACAAGGTTTGGATGATTTTTTTGGGGGTACATTAAAGGCCAAGTTGAGTTTTGGTAATTTCCAAAGTGCCCCCCCAACATCGATTGTAACGGATTTGGTTGATTTCAATTCCATATGAAAGATCATCGAAAAAAACATGGGAAATAATAATAATTTCCATTCAAATGCTCTAATTGTTGTGAAATTTGCTTTCAAAATATCATATAAAAGTGGTTGACGCCCGGGTATCACTTTTTAGAACCGCTAGTGCGAGGCACTAGCGTTCTATGTTCTCCTAATAAAAGACTGAAACCAAATATTTGTGTGCACGCTAATTGTGCTTAAAACTATACATATGATACGGTACTTACCAGCAATTTACTCTCCAATATGTGATCCAACTACCGGGTGGATTAAGATTATGATTTTTCCTTCCATTCCGCAAAAAATCAGTGATATATGCGCCTCATGGACCAGTCTCTCCGTGTGTTAGCGCGACTGTGAACGAAAGGCGAACGAATGCTCATGGGGCTTGCGAGTTGCGTCAACGGCAGTGTTGGAGTCATACTTCTATGGTTGCGATACATAATATACACGTACTACTGTATAGTATTACCGCACACAGTGACTGCACTACAGTCCCGTATTACCGCACACTGCACTATACAGTTCCGTATTAGGACCTACAACGCTAGTGCTTCGCGCCGAGTTAATTTGACACTTCGAGTTGTAACGGCTCTTTTTGAATGATAACAGGGGTTTTACTTTGTCGTTTGTAATTGTGTATACTTTTCGAGCATGGTGAAGTTATAACTATTAGTTTGTATCGTAATCGTGCAGGTTTTGGTTACTAAAGTTAAGTTTGACCAATACTCAACTATCCCTTTAATTTGTTATCGTTGTTACACAGATAAAAGTCAGGCCAAACTTTTATCTGTATACTGGCAATAAAATACTGCTGAAATGAAGACATATTGAATGGATAAAATACTCTCAATTTTACTAGCCTAAAGTTTGTAAGAACATACTACTTGTAATTTGTATGACTTTTAAAAAAAATTGTCAATAATGACATCAACCTGTCACGTTATACTGTATATGACATTTATAGTACATGGCAGTGTTGTTGTATATATTTGTCTGGCGTAAAATGTCAGATAGCGTACAAATGTCATTTCCCAAACAGGAAGTGTGGCAGGTCTTGCGGGCTTCCCCTGTTGTTACAGACTTAGAGATAAAGGAACGGTTACAAAAAGAAAAGAAAACAGAATATTTAAAGGGAAAGTGAAGAGGAAGAGGCTTCCTATTTCAAAATACGAAGACCGGATGTTACTAGGATGTCATAAATAATCTATTGCTTATTAAAAGGGATCTAGTAACTTTGTTGACATGTGCAAAAAGTGATGAAGGGTTGATGCAATGTATATTGTTGTTATCTGATATGTCCACAGGGTATTGTGTGAAAATTTCAAGTCAAATGGACATTGCATGGCCAAGTAATGAGCGAAAATGCAAAGTGATATTCACTAACTCACTGCACTCACTTTGTACACGGTAAGAAAAACTCCGGGCGAGTTTTTCTTATCTGAATACTTCAATCGTACATATCTTTGTAACGAAAGGGAAATTTGAAAAACCGATACCGGTCCCATGATTTTATTGTTAATACGAATACAACAAGGTATGATGGAACCGCTAGAATTAAAATTTTATTTTGAGGATTTGGACAATGTTACTAAGTCCCTTTAATACTTAAAAGTACTTTTAAAGTACTTTAAATACTTAGAAGTGTCTTCCGTACTAACCCTTTAGAAGAATAACAAGAAGGCTACAACTTTTAAGCATTAGTACATGTAAATACGTTTGACACATTATGACATCAGTTTTGCTCTTCCAAAATTCATATGAATTTATTTGATATGGTCATCATATGAAATGTGTAGAATGTAATTACAACTTAGGTTGTTTTAAGGATGATCAATTTGATTTTGGTGTTTCTTTTAAGCTCTGAATTAAGTCTTATATTTTCTTTTACTGGTATACATGTAGCAATTACCTTAAAAAGCCTGACAAGGCTTCATACATTTGTATGTTCAAGCATGTGTTGATCTTAAGGACATGTAATAAAAAAAATTAAAAAACACAGGGAGGCAGGCAACATTTTATGCCAAAAGAGCCCCTGAAAATAAAGAGCCCTGTAAATTTGCATTGGTTGCCCTGGTTTCAGAAAGTGATTTGTGATTCCCTATGCATGTATTTCACCCAATATAGGACTGCACGGTCTCCAAATTACTCGGGCTGGTGTTTGTAGGAAATGCATTTTTATAAATGGAGGGATAGAGGGGCACGTGCCCCCCCCCCCCCTCCTCCCCAATAATTTGAGATAAAACAATAGGAAACATAAGGGGACTTATTTGAAAAAAACAAAGAAATACATAAGGTATGCCGCCTAATAATTTTGCGTACCCCCCCCCCCCCCCCTCCTCCCAATCAGTCTGACTATGTATGCCACTGCTCCTGATGATATGTTGCATCATATCAGGCGCCATATAAATCAAACCTATTATAATTATTAATATTGACCTCATTACTGGCCTGGATCGGATTATGAAACTAGATCACCAGATGATTAACACAGATCTTTCACATACTTGTTGACACTATTTTGTTTTCAATTTGAGTGATTGATGTATATAAAGTGCTATGCATTGCACAAGTAGGTGTTCTTGTTTGGTAGGATGTGTGTTATTCTTCACGTGTACTTCAAAGTTTTCTGTAACATGTATTATGTACTCTGTTTGTTTGTTTGTTCCATTTCCTTGATGGAATCGTTTGTAATTAACATACTCAGAAGATTGGTAAATTACATACAGTACTGGAAAGTGTGTATACATCCGATCACTGTCACTTTATCAACGTTTTATAAACTTAAATCTACAATTACACGTTTAAATAAGTTATGTTGTATACATTTAGAACGTTAAACAATTTTTTTTTCTAGAATTGCCCAAGCACATCTTTTAAAAAAATTAAAAATGCTCAGAATTGATTTGCATTGATTTTGTCCCCTTGCCCTACAAGTGTGCTACATGGTCAGTCAGGTGTACAGTGACTCATTGGGGCCTTGTACTACTCATGCAGCACACTACATGCAGACGAACCTGTCTATAGCAGCCAACCTGCCTATAGTGGCCACAGAAATGTATCCCTTGCATAGCAAAACAATGTTACATAACCTGTCATTTAGAGGTCACCTGACTTTAGTAGCCAATGTTCTTGTTTCCATTAGGTGGTCACTATACACAGGTTTGGCTGTACAATATTAGGGAAACCTGTCTGTAGAGGTCGTTTGACTAAGAGGCGCCACTTGCCTTGTTTCCCTTAGCCTAGGTGGTCACTGTACACAGGTTTGTCTCTATTTGAGTCTGATGCATCTGATATATAGACAAATTAAAGTCAGCGCTCTTCCAAATGCAGTCGACAACAACGTACACAGAGGTTAGAATAATTTGTTTAAAATAATAATCATTGATTTGTTCCTCACCCTACAGGTGCGACGCCCAGTCAGGTGTAAAGTGACTCACTGGGGGCCTTGTATATATACTACTCGTGCTGCTCACTAGATGTATTTGAGACCTTGCGTCCGATTCATGGAATAATTGGAGACGGAGCTGTTCCAAATGCAGTCGAGGACGTACACAGAGGTAAGAATTGTTTTTTTTATTCCTTCAATGATATATATTCGCTTTAAAAGTAAAATTAACCAATTATACAAATTTAGATAGAATGTATAATGGTGTACTTCAATATTGCAAAGTTAGATAGGTAGATTGTACATTTGGGAGTAAATTGAGGGCCTATATATAAGCTGTAATTTTTAGGCTAGTTGGCAAAGATTCTGCTAAGATTGATAGCTTATCTATATAGGCCCTTTAATTTAATTTATACACAGCCAAAAATATTGAACAATTGATGTCCAGCAGTATTTTCCATCATAATGGTCATTTATAACATTTTTTCTCCAGAACACTTTATTTAAAGACATTAAAATGTAAAGTATGTTTCATTTTTTATAAAGCGAAAACACTCCTTCCAAAAAAAAAAAGGAATTGCAAAACAAAATCTAACAGTCTCATATTTTTCCCCCTGAAGCTGCACCCTGTTTATATGAAAAAGTAAGGATATTTCATCATGTTGTCATCTAATATCTTTGACCTTTTTTTAATGCGTAGTTCTTTTATCATTTTGAATGCCCTGACTGGGGACTACAAAGGTAACCACAGCTCACAAGTCCAAGGTTTAATTGTTCACTGTCCCAGCGCTGCAGTATTTTTGTTAGCCATGCAAGGTAACTGAAGAAGTGATATCAAGTTGCAACATATAATTGTCATTATTCATAGAAATTTGCCCTGGTAGTACCCATTCACATTTTGGGATGCAGAGTAAATTCCAAAAGGGAATGCAATGCAGTCAATGAGCATACTGTGTGGAAAATTTGAATCCCAGTATATTAAACTAAATGGCTATTTCAAAGAGCTATATACATGTATCGTCGATTTCTTATTTCTTGATCTATTTTGCCCAAACTTTCAAGGATTATTCCTCCAAGTTGGCTCCTTATGTTGAAAACAATGTTTAACTACCATTGATTTTGACTTATTTTATTTTGCTTTTTTGTTATAAATATCCCTGCATGGTGGGCATTCTCTACCAAAGTGAGGTGGGAAGACTTCCCACCTCTCTGGTGTGACCACGATATGGCATGCATGACTAAAAGAACTGATGCTCTATACAAATTGCATAGAGCATCGGTTCTTTTTATAGTCATGCACGCCAAGTCGTGGGCATGCTGTGGGAGAGAATGCCCCATGATTGGGTAGCTGAGATGTTTAACGCATTCCCTACTAGATTGTGGAAATCCCCATCAAGTTTTTACAGGGCCCACCAGGTTCTCATTGACAATAGGTTTATAAGACTGTTCTCTGAGTTTGGATAGTTTGTTTCATTGCTTATATTTTCTACCCTTTCTTCCATTCCTTTTAAATAGATTAGTTATAGTCAAGTAGGTTGAATGAAATTAAATTTGGAAGGATAAATGGAGGAAGAAGAAAAAGAAAAAAATCTGAATGCTTATGTTTTTCTCAGCACAAGTGTGTATAGCTGAAAAGCCTTTAGTAAAGCATATTATGGCTAGACAACTATGTAGCTTTTAAACTCCCATCGACTAAGACAATAGAGAGAACATTTTGTGTTGACTTTCGAATCCAAAGTTAATCTTATCAACCCTAAGCAGGAAGTATCAGCTTCAAACGTCGTGGCCTTCAAGGATGTCTGTGATCTAGAATAATTGTACAATATCCGCAAAGTTTATCATACCAGTTGAAAATGTGCCAAATTGTCAAAAACAAAGGATACTATGATTGCTATGATTATATCAGCCCAGCTATTGTACTTTCTCCTGAGTATGCCAATACTAAGAAACATCTAAATGCATTTTTTTTTTCTTTTTCCCAAGCTTGTTTATGTTATTATCGTGTTTTTATTCCAGTTGAAAAATGTGCCAAATTGTCAAAAATAGAGGATACTATTGATTATATCAGCCCAGCTATTGTACTCTCTCCTGAGTATGCCAATACTTAGAAACATCTAAAAGCATTTTGTTTTTTCCCCAAGCTTGTTTATGTTATTATCGTGTTACATTCCAGAGAGGGATGAGTTTGTTTCATGTATTTGTTTTTGTTTTGTTTTTGTATGTATTTAAAAACCTTGAATAAGAATCCTTGAATAAGAATCTTTGGAAGTATTTTTTTGTTATTTATATTTATTATAAGCACTGGCCGGCCAATGGCTCTGGGCCACTAATGTTCTTTTGGGGCCATCAAAGTCACATACATGATACCCGTGTGGTAAATATGGTAAGCCTCCACACTAACTGTTTTCCTTACTAACTGTTTTCCAGGCAAGTCAAATCATAACTTTTAAAATTTTACTTGCCCGAACAGAAAGTTTACTTGCCCGCTTACTTCTAGATAAGATTTAAACCTCAGGAATTACATTCTTTCCTCATACATGTAGTTGACCAATAATGTAGTTGCCCAATCAGGCAACCAAACTAGGCCATTTGTGAAATTTCACTTGCCCGACATCAACTTTTACTTGCCCGACATCAACTTTTACTTGCCCTGGGCAATAGGACAAGTGCTAGTGTCAAGCCCTGAATATGGGTTCTCATTTATAAGAGAGTCACAAAGGGAAACTCATGTGCCAATATTATTTGAGAGAAATGCTGTAAGTACTGAAGCTTTAATTATATAAATATACAAACAAATAAGTATCTACATACTAGCATAAAATGTGTTCATTTTTAAATAGCTGGATTGGAGTGAACTTCTTAGAAGTAGTTCGAATGCAAATGCAGGGCCCCTGTAAACCAGCATGAGGTCGTAACATCCAACCTAGTCTGTTTGTATCATGCTGTGAATACATACAATTTCAAGTATTAGTGTTGGTATTCACTCGGATAGAAAATTGATGTGAAGAATTCATATGCAAAAAACACATGATAGAACCATTTAAATTGTCAATGTTTATTTATCATTTTTTGCATATCATATGCACACCCTTTGTGTATTTAATTATTACTTTTCAAAAATACCAATACTAGTCTGTCTTGATACTAATCTAAAGCTGACTTCATGGATATATAGCCAACTATAGATGTAATTTCAGGGCCTCTCGAAAGCAGTGTGTGGTCATGAACTATTACAGAACTGCTCGCTTCACACTGCGAGTACATCAATATTTGTCGTATTTATAGCCACCAAAGTATTTGGTATTCATTTGGTTTAAATGGAAGTTTTATTTGAAAAAAACCTAGCTATATTCTAATTATGTGTCTTTCTCCATGGTTACGGTATAGATGTAAATAGGGCCTTTTTAAAAATTAAAAGCAGTGTGGGGTCTTGAAATCAATATTACAGAACATGACATCCAATCTCATTTCCGCTCGCAGCACACTGCACGGATACATGAATATTAGTAGTACTTGGTGTCATTTGTATTAAAATGGAAGTTATATATCCAAGGAAAACTACCTTTTTCTAATTTGTCACTTGCTCCATGGGCCTTGTGAAACCAGTGTGGTGTCCAGCTTTGAAATCCATATTCCAGAACAAGACATCCAATCTCTTTCCGCTCGCAGCACACGGTGAATACATGAATATTTGTAGTATCATATATATATACCCACACAAGAATCTGGTATTCATTTAGATTTGAATGTAAGTTTTATTTGGAAACTTATCTTTAAATTTGTTAGCTAACTTGGGGGATATTGTATAGATGTAAATAGGGCCTCTTGAAACCAATGTGTGGTCTTGAAATCAATATTACAATCTCGTTTCTGGTCACAGCACACTGGATACATCAATATTTGTGTAGTATTTATTTATACCCATCAAAATATTTGGTATTCATTTGGATTAATGGAAGTTTTGTTTGCAAACTTATCTTTGTTTTAATTTGTGTCCAAACTCCATGGATGTTGTATATACAGGGTGGCCCACAAATAACGGAACGGGGTACTTGCCATACTAAAGACTCATGATGCCCGCCATACTGCATCGAGTAACGATCAACCGTGCGCCATTGTGAGTGTGCGCTCAGCTGTGTATAGAGAAGAAGGGGTACTAACAATGGCGCACGCATTGAACGTTACTAGTTGCTATGACGGGCATCATGTGTCTTCATTATAGCAAGCACCCCGTTCCGTTATTTCTGGGCCACCCTGTATAGGGCCTCTTGAGACCAGTGTGGTGTCTTTGAAATCAATATTGCAGAACATGGCATCCAATCTCTGTTCTGCTCGGTAGCATACTGTGAATACATGAATATTTGTAATTCTCACTCCAGGCATGAACTATATATATAGTTCGGAGTACATGTATATAGTTCAGAGTTAAGTGCACTCCAAACATTACTCCTACTAGTATATGATGCAATGTCCAAAGAAAAAATATTTATAGATGTATTGTATCATTAGTGTCTGTTTTGATTTTGTTAAAATATGATTTATGAGCAAAAATGGGAGTTTGAAGACCTTATTTGCATGAATTACCGCAAATGTGTGAATTATTTGTGTAAAAAGTAATTATCATCTCACTTGACTCTCATGCAAATTCTTGCAGCGATCTGACATTTTATGGTCAAGATGATGTGGGGGTGGGGGGGGGGGGGGGGGGGGGGGCATAATGCTGCAGCCCCCCCCCCCCCCCCCCCTGTCTGTAGAAAGACCTTCAAAATAACCAGGCCTTTTTAGGGTTAAATGAATTCTTTTTTACCACACTCGCCTCAAGGCTTCATAATTTCATTCTGATATAATGGTTTAAGATGAATGAAACACAATTGTGCCACATTACATCAAGTCTCTATGGTATAGGTATTGAACAATTGCACAATCACGCTGCGACTGTTATTGTGTATCTTCTAGGCTAATTTGCGCTCCACAAATATTGAACTATCACACCCTGACTTTGTGAATGCTATTGTGTATTTCTTGCTTGTATTGTGTAGTTTGTCACATCCATTAGTATCAGAAGATTGGAGATAGAATCAATAACCTAGGGGAAGGCAAAAATGGGCATATTTTTCTTTTCTATACTTCAGTTTTATAAGGTTAGACTATCAATTGGAACTGAGGTATGCAGTGGGATAGCGAGACATCCCTTGGGCCATTTGTACAGTACGTACTTGACTTTGTCATTACGCTAAATTGCTTCAAAACTAGGGCCACCAAAGACCGTGCAGCAAACATATGATAACTACTAGTTTTCAATGATAACACGCAAGTTTTTAGCTCTACAATTCAGTTTGTCCAGTTCGTTTCTTTCCTTTTGATATTGAAGGACTTTCAAAACATGGGCCACCTACGACCCTGCAGCAAACATATGATAACTACTAGTTTTCAACGATAACATAAACATGTTCAAGTTTTTAGCAGCTACAATTAAGTCTGTCCAGTTCCTTTCCTTCCCTTTCATATTGAAGGAAGTGCGGACAGATGCTGTGGAAGAAAAAAAAAAGAGATGATTCTTTGCAGTCATTCCGTCTTGCACACAGATAACCAATTCCTAAACTGACTCCTGTTGACATCGATGACCTGCCAGGTCATATGGGGAAAAAAAGAGAGTAAATTTGACTTTCGCTGGCTACATCTCAAAGCTCGATCCCCTACATAAAATGAACTGTATGAAATCACTGCATACATTGTTTTGATAAACATAGAACTTACATGTCAAATATTAGGGGTTCTTTTTTTTTATTTTCAGGGGCTCTATAATAATGATTTACAGGGTCATAGATTTATGACCTGCTGGGTCATGGGGGGGGGGGGGGGGGGGGGGGGGGGTGGAGGGCAGTAAATTTTACTTTTTGGGGGCTACACCTGCATGAAGCTCGCCTAAATAAAATGAACACTCCATAAATTGTTATAAATTACATGGCAAATCATGGGGGCTCTTTTATGATTTTCATAGTCTGTTTTGGGGGGCTCCTTTAGGTTGTTTTTTTTGTGGGGGGGGGGGGGGGGGCTAATTTGCCCTGAGCCCTCAGATATTTTGTTCACTGTGTAATGTGGGTCACCGAGGCCATTCCATTATCTTATCGCTTTCCCACAGGTTTCAGATGACATAGCCAGAAGTGGCAATGTTCAGTCCAGCTGGTTGAATGTTGTGATACATGATCAGGATATCATGTTCAAAAGAAAAAGGATGTCATGTCTAAAAAGAAATCCCATGGATGTATACTTGTGATACGTGTGTTATACTTTTTGCATAACTGTAATTGGCCCTGTGACATAAAGCTTTCCTGCCACTACTTAAAAATTATAATAATATATTATATATTAGCGCATAACTTTAGAAAAAATACTAAATTGAATAAACAAATATACATCATACAAATACAACAAACATACAAAATTAAAAATAATGCAATTAAGGAAATATAAATTACAGTGCAGTCTATTTAAAAAAAAAAAAATGTAAACATAAACAGATACATAAACCTTTCTTGCCACTTCTTTATCAATTGATCTGTAATGATCGTACAATCAATAAATTACTAGATTGTAGTGCTTCATCGTATGGGGTACAGACTTGCACCCCTCCTACCCCTTGTCAAATATTGTTTTGTTAAATTATGCAATTTATAAAAAATATGCAAATATCTTCACAAATCGAAAGAAAATGCTCCTTTTAAATAAGTTTACCAGTATGCATATTGTCATTCACCCAGACAAAGTCAAATAATATATGTACTATTTTCCTTTAGCCATTTAGCCTATAATTTATGCGATGGAAGCGGTAAGATGTAAGAAGTTGTAGTCCGCAATTCTATTTATAAGCAGTTTTTTTTTCTTCTTCTCCAATTCCACTGACCAATATTTACTGTCTAGTGACCTCACATCGCAAAACATTCTTTAAGGTAGCTCTTCAAACACCAACTCTAGATGAGATTATCATTCTTGGAGGAATTACGGCAAGTGGCAGCTCTGTCCTAGATCAACAAAAAGGTGGATAATGACTGCCAAAACTCTCCTTTTCATAAAAAAAAGCTTTGTACTAAAAGCCTGAAAGATTACAGTTGACAAGTAGACTGCCTTTTATATAGAGGTATCACTGAAAAAAAAGAGCTTTCTTTGACAAATATCATTTGGTCAGTTTATTTTTGTTTGGATTCACTAATTGACATCAGTACATTTTTCTAAGGAAAATTCTATGTTGGAAGAATTTTTGTCCACATGCATTCAATTTTCTGTTTTAAAAAAAAAAATAAGGAGAGAATTTTGAGAAACCAAACAAAAAATCATTGCAAAAAAACCCTCCAAATTACGAACATTTATATTTACTGTTATGTTATTCAATTGATAGTTGTGAATTAGTATTTAAGAAGAATGTTAATCTAATTGAAATAATAGTAAAAAAATATCCCCACCAAAATGTTTGTTTACTTCTTTTAACTTTTGAATTGATGAGTAAAAGGGAAAGAAGGGTGCTTAGTAGGCTTCTGGAAAAGGCAATACAAATTGTGTTAAACATAGATTGGGCAAGTTTCTTCTATAGAAATACATTTTAATATGACTTTGTATGATTGGTAATAACAAGAGAGGCATTTTCACCTCTTGTTTATGCTTAAGGACAACCTGAAACCTTTTGATGTAATCTGCTTATAAATGGTGGCGATGGACAAATCCATTTAATCTTCTTACACCTTGTATCAATTAGTATTATGGGATGGCACTTGTAGGACTTCCGCAGAGGGAAATATGTAGCCATGTTAATCGTATTTGGGAGATTTCCTTGAACAACTGACTGGTTGACTCATTTATATTTGAAAAGATTAAAGAATTTAGGACCTTCTAGCCGCAATTTGTTTATTTCCTTGTGGGATATGTGTGATGTGGTCAGTATTTGTCAATTGCTTTTTGACAGTTATCAACTTTACCAATATCAAGTTGTCATCCTGTCATTATTATAGTTAATTGGTGTGATCCAGAGGGGGAGGGGGGGGGGGTCATTGGGGAGGGAAGAGGACAAGAAGGGGTAACCAGTTTAAACAACAAAATGATAACAAAATAAATTTGTATTCAATGATTTCACACCACAATTTATTTCAATTATTGGACATCACAAAATAGTGGCATGGTATCTCCTAACCACGTGGATAAGAGAAGAAATATGGGGGGGGGGGGGGGGGGGCTAAGAGGTGTTTTTTTTAGGAGGCAGTGCCCCCTTGTAGCTTTTACCAACTTATTTAGAACAAATAAAGCATTAAAAAAGCATTAATTAAAAATATAAAAGAATTCTCCATTATCTGATTTTGT